>CAWUHX010000579.1:0-37575 GCA_963922205.1 Romanomermis culicivorax
GCAGTGGTATCAACGCAGAGTACTACTCCAAATTTTTGTAGAAAAATCAAATATTTTTTCGTCAAAAATTAAATTTTTTTAAAATTCATATACACTTTTTCTTTAATTTTTTTCGCTTGTTTTTTGTTCTTTTTTATATATTTTCACATTTTTTCGATATTTTATCTGAAAAATGGTCTCAAAACTACAAATTTTTGTAGAAAAATCTTTTTTTTTCATTAAAAATTTCATAATTTTTTTAAAATTTACTTTCTCGTTATTTTATTTTCTTCGCATATTTTTGTTGTTTTTTTTTACTTTTTTCACACATTTTTCGATGTTTCACATGAAAAATAGTCAAAAAATGCCATTTTTCTTAATTGCATCACACTTTTCCAACATTTTAACTCAATTTTTGTAGCAAAATGATATAATTTTTTTAAATTTACATTTTTTCTTCACTTTTACTTTTTTCGCATATTTTTTGTTTTTTTTTTATTTTTTTGATACTTTTTACGAAGAAAATTATGCAAAAATGCAATTTTTCCCCAATTTCGTCGCTCTTTTCAAACATTTTAACTAAATTTTCGTAGAAAAATCAAATTTTTTTCTTCACTTTAATTTTTTTCTTTGCATTTTTTTGTTGTCTTTTTTTATTTTTTTTTACATTTTTCCGTTACTTTTTTGTCATTTTTCAGACTTACTCAATTTTCGCGAAAAAATTTTATGTTTTTCGTTAAAAATTGAAATTTTTTATATTTACATTTTTTTTCTTTTACTTTTTATTTTTTCTTCTCATATCTTTGTTTTTTTTATATTTTTCCACATTTTTTTCATATTTACATGAAAAATGGTCCGAAAACGCCAAATTTTTTAGTAGAAAAATCATATTTTTTCATTAAAATTCAAATTTTTTTTTGAATTTACATTTTTTTCTGTTTTTTCTATTTTTCTTAAATTTTTTTCCAGGATGGTTCAGAAAAAGGCACCCTCTCGTCGTCGAACGTCGAACCTATGACTTTAATAGACGCCGTTATGCCGGAAATTTTGCTCAGTCGGAAATGTTCGACGTCGACGTCAAATTTTCCGCCGACGTCGTCCGCCAACGTAAATTTACCAAAAACGGAAACGTCGACGGTTTGTTCGACGGCGACGCCAGCCGCTATTAGTACCACTACTACGACGACTAATAGTCTAATAAACAATTTAACCAATAATAATAGTAATAGCGTTTGTTTACCCAACGGTTCGCCCGCTATACCTAATCATTTGACGTCGACGAAAACGCCGGCGTCGGCGTCGTCGGTCGGAAAACCGTCGTCAATTATTAATAGTTCATTAGTAACTAATAACGTCAATATTAGTACTAATAATAATAATAATAATAACGGAACGGTGACGCCGCCGATTATTGCGCAGCAACAGCAAAATGCGTCGTCGTGCGTTAACGCGCCGTCGACGTCGGCGAGCGTTAATTGTCCGACGGCGACGACTACGCCGACGGCGCAAAAATTGACGCATCATAAACCGGACGGATTTTTGCACGCTGCGCCCGCCCAATAAACGTATGTTGAACGGGGAAATATTTGGTGAGTTTACAAAATAATTTTTTTTTAATTTTTCTAAATTTTCAATTTTTTCAAAAATTTTGTAAATTTTTTATTTTTCCAAAATTTTTGTAGAATTTTTTATTTTTTCAAAATTTTTGTGGAATTTTTTTCTAAATTTTTGAGAATTCTGGCTCAATTTTTGTATTTTTTGATACATTTTTCTCGAAAATTCATTGAAAAGAATTCTCAAATTTTTGTAAAATTGTCAATTTGTATAAAAATTGTCAAAAATTTAACTTATTTTTACGAAATTTTTGTTAATTTTTTTCGAAAATTTTTGAGAATTTGGGGCTCAATTTTTGTGTTTTTGATGGATTTTTTCTTGAAAATTCGTTGAAAAATCTTGAATTTTTGTTAAATCCTCAATTTTTCCAAAATTTTTTGTAAAACTTT
This sequence comes from Romanomermis culicivorax, assembly GCA_963922205.1. Taxonomy (NCBI): domain Eukaryota; kingdom Metazoa; phylum Nematoda; class Enoplea; order Mermithida; family Mermithidae; genus Romanomermis; species Romanomermis culicivorax. Next base: position 1,983 of record CAWUHX010000579.1, read on the forward strand.
ATTTTTACGAAATCTTAGTAAATTATTTTTGGAAATTTGTGAAAATTCTGGCTTGATTTTTGTATTTTTGATACATCTTTTCTTGGAAATTCTTTGAAAAGAATTCTCAAATTTTTGTAAAATTGTCAATTTGTATAAAAATTGTCAAAAATTTTCTTATTTTTACGAAATTTTTGTTAATTTTTTTCGAAAATTTTTGAGAATTTGGGCTCAATTTTTGTATTTTTGATGGATTTTTCCTTGAAAATTCGTCGAAAAATTTTGAATTTTAGTAAAATCCTCAATTTTTCCAAAATTTTTTGTAAAACTTTATTTTTACGAAGGTTTTGTAGATTTTTTTTGAAAATTTGTGAAAACTTTGGCTTGATTTTTGTATTTTCGATACACTTTTTCCTGGAAATTCTTATAAATTTTTTGTAAATTTCTAATTTTCGCAAAAATTTTGTGAAAAATTTTTATTTTCCAAAATTTTTGAGGAATTTGCGCTCGATTGTTTTATTTTTTTGCTGATTGGTTAAAATAATTTAGAATTTTTACCAAAATTTGGTGAAATTTGTTAATTTTCACAAAATATTGTAAAATGCCTTGATTTTTACAAAACTTTTGTAAATTTTTTTAATTTGCTGAACTTCGCGTAAAAAAATTTAGTTTTTAGTATCTCCAGGCACAAAATTCGAATTTAACATTTTTTTGAAAATTTGTCAGGATTTCGGCTTCATTCTTGTATTTTTGATGGATTTTTCCCTGAAAATTTGTTAAAATAATTTTGAATTTTTTTGTAAAATTATGAATTTTTACGAAAAAAATCTTTTTTTTGTATTTCCATGTAAAAAAATTTGAATTTTTTTGTATTTCCAGGTAAAAAAATTTGAATTTTATACGATTTTTTTTGAATCTGCAAGAATTTCGGCTCGATTTTTTTATTTTTGATGCTTTTTTCTTGAAAATTTGTTGATAGATTTTGAATTTTTTTGTGAGATTCTCAATTTTTACAAAAAAATTTTAACTTTTTTTCTGAAACCTTTGCAAATTTTTTTTTGAAAATTTGCAAGAATTTTCCATTAAAAAAACCTTTTTTCATTATTTTCAGGCACAAAATTCGAATTTTATAGAATTTTTTTGAAAATTTGCAAGAATTTTCTATAAAAAAAAACATTTTTTTCAACATCTTCCTGCACAAAATTCGAATTTTATACTATTTTTTGAAAATTTGTGAGAATTTCGAATTTCGTGCCTGAAGATTTTTGATTTCTGATGCATTTTTGCCTGAAAATTTTTTGAAAAATTTTTTAATTCTATGTCAAATTCTGAATTTGTACAAAAAATTTGTAAAAGTTTTCAATTTTTACCAAACTTTTGTAAATTTTTTTTGAAAATTTGTGAGAATTTTCCGCAAAAAATTAGTTTTTCGTATATCCTGGTACAGAAATCTGTATTTTTGTACACATTTTCCAAAAATTTGTCGAAATTTAATTTGATTTTTGTATTTTTGAGACACTTTTTCCTGAAAATTCGCTAAAAACCTTTGGATTTTTTTGGGTAAAATTCTCATTTTTTTTACAAAACTTGCGTAAATTTTTTCATTTTCTTAAACTTTTGTAAATTTTCTTTGAATTTTCGAGAATTTAAAAAAAAAATTATTTTCGGTATTTCAGGTGAAAAAATTCGAATTTTATACAATTTTTTTGGAAATTTCTCAAATTTGGGCTCGATTTTTGTATTTTTGGTACATTTTTTCTTGAGAATTCGTTGAAAAAAATTGAACTTTGATGTAGAATTTTCAATTTTTACATAAAATTTTTGTAAAATTTTTCATTTTTACAAAACTTTTCAAATTTTTTTTTAAATTTTCGAGAATTCGGGCTCGATTTCAGTATTTTTGATACATTTTTCGCTAAAAAGTGGTTGAAAACCTCTTGAATTTTTTTTGTAAAATTCTTAATTTTTACAAAAATTTTGTGAAATTTCTTAATTTTTTACAAGATTTTCGTAATTTTTTTTTAGATTTGTGAAAATTTGGGCTCGATTTTTGTATTTTTGGGGCATTTTTCCACCAAAAAATTTAATTTTTTTCTAGAATTGTTTAATTTTCACCAAAGTTTTATAAATTTTTTTGAAAATTTGCAAGAATTTTTTGTATTTTTGATACATTTTTTGCTGAAAATTCGTTAAAAACCTTTTAATTCTTTCGGAAAATTCTAAATTTTTACAAAGTTTTTGGAAATTCGTGAGAATTTTTCGAAGAAAAATTCAATTTTTTGGTATCTCCAGGTACAGAATTTTTTTTTTGTTTTTGTTTTTTCTTTTTTTTTGTTTTTTTTCATTTTTTTCTACTTGAAATTTCTCATTTTTCGTCGTAATTTTTTTCTCCGTTTCTAGATCAATTAAACAACGGCACGACCCCCGAACCTATGGACGTCGACGTCAAAACGCCGACGCCGGCGGCGCCGCCGCCGTCCAAGTCTCGCGCGTCGACGGCGACGACGCCCAACGTTTCCAAAACGCTGCCGCCGCCGCCGCCGCCGAATTTTCTTCCGTCGAACGTTAACAATAATAATAACGCAGCCGCCGTCGTCGTCAATAATTGTCCGTCGGAAATCCGCGCCGATCACGTAACGTTTTTACGCGGCCACACGTCGGAAGCGTTCATTTGCGCTTGGAACCCGAAACAGGATTTATTGGCGTCCGGGTCGGGCGACAGTACGGCCAGGATATGGAACGTGACGGCGTTGCAGGTATTTTAAAATTTTAATTTTTTTTTAATTTTAAAAAATTAAAATTTTTAGAATTTTAAATTTTAAAATTTTAAAATTTCAAAATTTTTGAATTTTAAAATTTTAAATTTTAAGAAATTAAAAATTTTAAGATTTTGAATTTTAAATTTAAAAAAAAATTTTTTTTGCTCAAAAATGAGATAGATTAGTATAAAAAGCGAAATTTGATTGAAGTTTAATTTTACATATTTTAGTGCGAAAATTGCCATTTTTGAAGAATTTTTTGATCGAAAATGATCATTTTTCCATTTAAATGGTGAAAATCGACGTTTTTAAAACAAATTTTTCATTAGAAATGACCATTTTTTCATTTAAAAAACCATCTCTTAGTGCCAAGTGGGGGTTTTAGGAGAAATTTTTAATCGAAAATGTTCATTTTTTCTATTTAAATGGTGGAAATTGACGTGTTTTGAACAAATTCTGCCTTGAATATGATTTTTTTGATTAAAAAACAGATTTTTTTCGCAAAAATTGACGCTTTTTACACAAAATTTGCTTAAAAAATTACCTTTTTTAAACTTGAAAACCACTTTATTTCAGAAAATTATGATTTTTAAAGGTTTTTTGATCTACGTAAGGAACTCATTTTGCTATTTAAAAACAATTTTTTCGTGATAATTGATGTTTTTTTAACAAATTTCACTTAAAAAATTATATTTCCACATTGAAAAGTTCCGAATTCGACGTTTTTTAAAAAAAAAATTTTCTACGAAAATAGTCATTTTCCCATTTAAATGGTGAAAATTGAGGTTTTTTTTACAAATTTTGTTAAAAAAATTACATTTTTTCAACCATAAACCATTTATAAGTGCGAAAAATGCGGTTTTTAAAGAAATTTTTGATCGAAAATGATCATTTTTTTCCATTTAAATGGTGAAAATTGACGTTTTTCAAACAAATTTTTGCTGAAGAAATGAATTTTTTTCCATTCAAAAACCTTTTTTTTTTGTGAAAATTAACGTTTTTTAATCAAATTTTGCATTAAAATTTACCTTTTTTAAATTCAAAAACCATTTTCAAGTGCGAAAATTTACGTTTTTGAGGTAAATTTTTGGTAGAAAATGTTCATTTTTCCATTTAAATATTGAAAATTGACGTTTTTAAACAAATTTTGCTGAAAACATTAGGTTTTTTTCCACTTAAAAACCACTTTTAAGTCTGAAAATTGAGCTTTTTGAACGACTTTTCGATCTAAAAACTCATCTGCTTTTTAAAAGCCTTTCTTCCTGAACATTAACTGAACAAATTTTTGGTCATTTTTTTTATTCAAAGACGATTTTGAACTGCGAAATTTCAGCAATTTGAAGAAATTTTTTTTATTGAAAATGATTGTTTTGCCATTTAAAACTCGTTTTTTTCTGTAAAAATTGCCGTTTTTTAAACAAATTTTGCTTTAAAAATGATCATTTTTCTAGGAAAAAACGTGTTTTTTCCTGAAAATTGACGTTTAGTATACAAATTTGGCTGGAAAAATTACATTTTTTCATTGCAAAAACAATTTTCGAATGCGAAAATTGAGGTTTTTGAAGTGATGTTTAATCGAAAAAAGTCATTTTTTTGGTTAAAGATGATTTTTTTGAAACAAATTTTGGTTTAAAAATGAATTTTTTCTCTCAAAAAACCCTCTTTTCGTGAAAATTCACGTTTTTAAAACAAATTTCGCATTAAAAATTGCAATTTTTTGATTTAAAAACCATTTTTGAGTGCGAAAATTAAGGTTTTCGAGAATTTTTTTTATCGAAAATGTTCATTTGTCCGTTCAGAAACTATTTTTTACACGAGAATTGACCTTTTATGAACAAATTTTCAAGGAAAAATTACCATTTTCCATTTAAAAACCATTTTTGGATGCGAAAATTGAGGTTTTTGAAGAAATTTTTAGTCGAAAATGTTTATTTTTTATTTAAATTGTAAAAAATTGAGGTTTTTTAACAAATTTTGCTGAAAAAATTTCAATTTTATTGAAAAAAAACCTATTTTTAATTGCGAAAATTGAGGTTTTTGAAGAAATTTTTAATTGAAAATGTTTATTTTTTATTTAAATTGTGAAAATTGACGTTTGTTAACAAATTTTGCTGAAAAAATTTCCATTTTATTGAAAAAACCATTTTTAATTGTGAAAATTGAGGTTTTTGAAGAAATTTTTAATCGAAAATGTTCATTTTTTATTTAAATTGTAAAAAATTGAGGTTTTTTAACAAATTTTGCTGAAAAAATTTCAATTTTATTGAAAAAACTATTTTTAATTGCGAAAATTGAGGTTTTTGAAGAAATTTTTAATCGAAAATGTTTATTTTTTATTTAAATTGTGAAAATTGACGTTTCCTAACAAATTTTGCTGAAAAAATTTTAATTTTATTTAAAAAAAAACATTTTTAATAACGAAAATTGAGGTTTTTGAAGAAATTTTTAATTGAAAATGTTTCTTTTTTATTTAAATTGTAAAAAATTGAGGTTTTTTAACAAATTTTGCTGAAAAAATTTCAATTTTATTGAAAAAAAAACATTTTTAATTGCGAAAATTGAGGTTTTTGAAGAAATTTTTAATCGAAAATGTTTATTTTTTTTAAATTGTAAAAAATTGAGGTTTTTTAACAAATTTTGCTGAAAAAATTTCAATTTTATTGAAAAAACCATTTTTAATTGCGAAAATTGAGGTTTTTGAAGAAATTTTTAATCGAAAATGTTTATTTTTTATTTAAATTGTGAAAATTGACGTTTCTTAACAAATTTTGCTGAAAAAATTTCAATTTTATTGAAAAAACTATTTTTAATTGCGAAAATTGAGGTTTTTGAAGAAATTTTTAATCGAAAATGTTTATTTTTTATTTAAATTGTGAAAATTGACGTTTCCTAACAAATTTTGCTGAAAAAATTTTAATTTTATTTAAAAAAAAACATTTTTAATAACGAAAATTGAGGTTTTTGAAGAAATTTTTAATTGAAAATGTTTCTTTTTTATTTAAATTGTAAAAAATTGAGGTTTTTTAACAAATTTTGCTGAAAAAATTTCAATTTTATTGAAAAAAAACATTTTTAATTGCGAAAATTGAGGTTTTTGAAGAAATTTTTAATCGAAAATGTTTATTTTTTTTAAATTGTAAAAAATTGAGGTTTTTTAACAAATTTTGCTGAAAAAATTTCAATTTTATTGAAAAAACCATTTTTAATTGCGAAAATTGAGGTTTTTGAAGAAATTTTTAATCGAGAATGTTTATTTTTTATTTAAATTGTGAAAATTGACGTTTCTTAACAAATTTTGCTGAAAAAATTTCAATTTTATTGGAAAAAACCATTTTTAATTGCGAAAATTGAGGTTTTTGAAAAAATTTTTAATCGCAATTTCTAGGGAATTTTTTAATAGAAAATAGAGTTTTGAAAAAATTTGTTGCTTTGAAAATTGCATTTTTTCATTCGAAAGCTATTTTTAAGTGCAAAAATTGAGTTTTTTGAAGAAATTTTTGAACAAGAATGGTCATCTCATCATTTCAAGGTCTTTTTTCATTGTAAAAATTGACGTTTTTAAAAGAAATTTTGCTTTAAAAATGAATTTTTTTAGCCAAAAAAAACCATTTTTCTCGGAAAATTTACGTTTTTAAAACAAATTTTGCCGAGAAAATGACCAGTTTCTCATTTAAAACCTATTTTTGAATGCGAAAATTGACGTTTTTGAGGTAATTTTTGATCGAAAATGAGTATTTTTCCATTTAAAAACCTTTATTTTCGTGAAAATTGATGTCTTTCAAGCAAATTTTACTTCGAAAATTACATTTTTTTAATTCAAAAACCTTTTTTAAGTTCCAAATTTGAAGTTTTTAGAGGAATTTTAATCCAAAAATGTTCATTTTTTCATTTAAAAACAATTTTTTTTTTATGAAAATTGACGTATTTTTAAACAAATTTTTGGTTAAAAATGACCGTTTTTCAATTCAAAAAAAGAGTTTTAAGTGCGAAAACCGACGTTTTTGAACTAATTTTTGTTATAAAATAAACATTTTTTGATTTAAAAACCATTTTTTTGTGGAAATCGGCGTTTTTTAAACAAATTTTGTTTAAAAAATTCCTTTAAAAACCATTTTTTTTGTAAAAATTGATGTTTTTTAAGCCAATGTTCTTGGAAAAATTGCATTTTTGTGCGAAAATTCACGTTTCTGAAATAAAATTTTCGATCGAAAATGCTCATCTCGCCATTTCAAAGTCATTTTTTTGTGAAAATTGGTATTTTTAAAACAAATTTCGCTTTAAAAATTAAATTTTTTTCGCCTAAAAAAGCATTTTTTCGGAAAATTTATGTTTTAAAACAAATTTTGTTGAAAAAATGAATTTAAAAACCATATTTCAATGCGAAATTCAAGGTTTTTGAAGTGATTTCTGATCAAAAATGGTCGTTTCGCCATTTAGAAACTGTTTTTTTTGTGAATTTTTCCTGTAAAAAATGAGCATTCTTCGATTGAAAAACCATATTTGAATGGGAAATTTGGTTGTTTTTGAAGAAGTTTTTGATTAAAAATGGTCAGTTTGCAATTTTTAGACAATTTTTGAATGAAAAATTTAAGTTTTTAAAACAAATTTTGGTTTAAAAATTTAATTTTTTTAATGAGAAAACCTCAAAAATGTTTTTTTTTGTCGGAATTTTTCGTTACGAAATATCGAGGAAAATTTTTTTGGTTTTTTTGTTGTTTTTCTTCTTTTATTATTTTTTTTGTTTTTTTATCTTTTTTTTGCTTTTTTTCGTTTTTTTCCCCCTAAAAAACCTCAAAAATGATGTTTTTTCATCGGATTTTTTTTGTGTTACAGACACCAACGTCCGCTTCGTCGTCCAATAGCAATAGCCCTTCGTCTTCGTTATTATTAACGACGGCCAAACAAATAGAAGAAAAACATTTAATTTTGAAACATTGTATACAAAAAGGCGGCGCCGAAGTGCCTTCCAATAAAGACGTGACGTCATTGGATTGGAACGTATAAAATTTACATATACGAGGCACCCTGTCCAATTTTTCTTGGAAAAATGCGTTTTTTCGCGTATTTTTAGCCCAAAATTTGAAATTTTTATAATGAAAATTTGTATTTTTTCAATCAAAAAAAATTGGAATTTTATTCATTTTTGTTTCAAAATTCTACTCCTCTGATCCGAAATTCGAATTTTTTCATCTAAATATTCAAATTTTAGTGCATTAAATTGCTATTTGTCAATATTTTCTCAATTAAAAAATCGAATTTGATGCGTTTTTAGCCTAAAATTTGCATTTTTGTGCTCAAAGTTCGTGTTTTCAAGGTAAAAATTCGTACAAAATTCAAATTTTTCAATATTCAAATTAAACATCTGAATATTCAAATTTTTATACATAAAATTCGTATTTTCCGGTATTCCACTGCTAAAAATTCGAATTTGATGCATTTTTATTTGAAAATTCGTATTTTTGTGCTCAAAATTCCAATTTTTTACCTTGATATTCAAATTTTTATGCTAAAATTTGTATATACTAGTATTTTCACTATTAAAAATTCAAATTTGATACATTTTTATCTAAAAATTTGCGTTTTTGTGCTTCAAATTCGAAGTTTTCTTGCTTAAACAGTGTTTTTTGCTCAAAAATTTAGATTTTATGCATTTTTATTTGAGAATTCGTATTTTTGTGCTCAAAATTCCAATTTTTTACCTTGATATTCAAATTTTTATGCATAAACTTTGTATATACTAGTATTTTCACTGTTAAAAATTCGAATTTGACGCATTTTTATCTAAAAATTTGCGTTTTTGTGCTTCAAATTCGAAGTTTTCTCGCTTAAACAGTGTTTTTTGCGCAAAAATTTAGATTTTATGCACTTTTATTTGAAAATTCGTATTTTTGTGCTCAAAATTCCAATTTTTTACCTTGATATTCAAATTTTTATGCGTAAAATTCGTATATTCTAGTATTTTCACAATTAAAAATTCGAATTTGACGCATTTTTATCTAAAAATTTGTATTTTTGTGCTCAAAATTCGAAATTTTCTTGCTTAAACAGTGTTTTTTGCTCTAAAATTGAAATTTTATGCATTTTTGTCAGAAAAATTTGCGGGTTTTATTGCGGGAAATTCGTATTTTTCTGCTGAAAATTCCTATTTTGGTCCTCAAAATTCGAATTTTAAATCTAAATACTGAAATTTTTATACACAAAATTGGTATTTGTCAGTATTTTCTCGACTAAAAATTCGAATCGAATAAATTTTTATCGAAAAATTTGCATTTTTTCGCTGAAAATTACTTTTTTTGCTCAAAATTCAAACTTTTAGGCAAAAATCGCTACTTTTCAGTATTTTTTCGATTAGAAATTCGAATTCGATCATTTTTGTGCTCAAAATTCGAAATTTGATGAATTTTCGTCCCACAAATTCGAATTTTGAATGAATTTTTGTTTTAAAAAATGCTCAAAAATTCCAATTTTGATGAAGTTTCGTCGCAAAATTTTCGAATTTTGATTGATTTTCGTTCTGAAAGTGCAAATTTTGATTGATTTTCTCCCTTAGAATGACAAAAAAATCGAATTTTGATGATTTTAGGCGCAAAATGCCCAACAATTCAAATTCTGAAGAATTTTCGTCGCAAAAGTACCCCGAAATTCTAATTTTTATGAATTTTTGTCGATAAAACTCGAATTTGGAAAATCTTTATCTTGAAAAAAGTCCAAAAATTCCAATTTTGATAAATTTCTATCGAAAAAATTCGAAGTTTCATGCATTTGTGTCTTAAAAATTAGAATTTTGACGAATTTTCGTTCCAAAACTGCCCAAAAATTAGAATTTTGATCATTTTTCGTCCTCAAAATGCCTAAAAATTTGAGTTTGACGAATTTTTGTCATATGCCTGAAAATTCGAATTTTGAGGAATTTTTGTCATTATAAATTCCGACAAATACGAATTTTTGACGAATTTTCGTCCCTAAAATTCCCAAAAATTCGAATTTTGATGAATATTCATCTTAGAAATGCCAAAAATTTTGAGTTTTTTCCCCAAAAATCCGAAAACTTTCGTTTCAGAATTTTCGGATTTCGGAGAATTTTGTCCCAGGAACGCCTAAAAATTCGAAATTTGATAGATTTTCATCCTGAAAATGTCCTAAAATCAAATTTTGATCGACTTCTGTCGCAAAAATTCGAAATTCTGATGAATTTTCTGTCCCAAGAACTAGAATTTTGATGAATTTGCGTCTCAAAAATACCGAAAAATTCGAATCTTGATGGATTTTCATCCCTGTAATGCCTCAAAATTCGAATTTTGATGAATTTTCTTCCTAAAAATACCCGAAAATTCGAATTTTTAGGAATTTTTTCGTCCTACAAATGCCTAAAAATTTTAATTTGATGGATTTTCTTCCTTAAAATGCCAAAAAATTCGAATTTGATGAATTTTGTCCGAAAATTCAAATTTTGATGAATTTTCGTCCCAGAAATGCTCAAAAATTTGAATCTTGATGCATTTTCATCCTGAAAACGCCTTGGTCCTAGAAATGTCCCGAAGTTTAATCTTTGATGATTTTTCTTTTTAAAAATCTAAAAAATCCACATTTTGATGAATTTACGTCCCAAAAATGTTCAAAATTTCGAATTTTGATGAATTACTGTCCCAAAAAATGTCATAAAATTCGAATTTTGCATGAATTTTTGTGCCCGAAAAAGTCTAAAAATTCGAATTCTAAGGAATTTTCGTCTTAAAAATGCCCGGAAATTCGAGTTTCGATAAATTTTTGTCGCAAAAATCTGAATTTTGATGATTTTTTTCCCGAAAATGCCGTGAAATTTGAATTTTGACAAATTTTCGTGCCAAAAATGTGAATTTCGATGAATTTTCGTCAAAAAATGGTTAAAAAATTGAATTTCGATGAATTTTCGTCAAAAATGGTTCAAAATTCGCATTTTGATGAATTTTCGTCCGAAAAATTCAAATTTTAATGAAATTTCTCTCATAAATATCCGAAAAATTGGATTTTGATCTATTTTCGTCCCGAAATTTTGAATTTTAAAATTAAAATTTTAATTTTTTTTCTCTTATAGGCCGACGGCAAACTCCTTGCCACAGGATCTTACGACGGGTACGCACGATTATGGACAACGGACGGTAAAACATTGATTTTATTTTTATTTTTTATATTTTTAAATTTTTTTATATTTTTAAATTTTTTTATATTTTTAAATTTTTTTATATTTTTAAATTTTTTTATATTTTTAAATTTGTTTATATTTTTAATTTTTTTCATTTTTATTTTTTTATATTTTTAATTTTTTTTTCATTTTTATTTTTTTATTTTTTTATTTTTTTCATTTTTATTTTTTAAGGTCGCCTTATCAGCTCGATGGGTCAACATAAAGGACCGATTTTCGCCCTGAAATGGAATCAAAAGGGCAATTATATCCTAAGCGCGGGAGTTGATAAGGTAAAATTCTAATTAATTAATTTTTTAATCAGTGAAGCGTCGGAGACTTGGGATTCTATAGTACGTTTTTTTTTTGTAAAGAGCTCGACGAGGGCTATCAATCGATACCTATTTTGTCACTTTTCGATCACTTTTGATCAAAAAATCGGGAGTGAAGTGTCGGGGACTTGGGGCATACCCCAAAGGATCCCATATTTTGTAAGGGTCTATATATAGAATCAAAAGTTCAAAAAATAGAAAGTTCTTTAGCTGAGCGAAAAGAGCCGGATGAGATCTATCGATCTCTATTTTTGACCATAAAATCGGGAGTGAAGTCTCGGAGTTTTGGGGCATACTCCAAAGAATCCCATATTTTTCACGGCCCCATAAAAAATCAAAAGTTGAAGAATAAGTTTTTCAGCTTGGCGGAATGAACTTTCCGAGATCTATCGATTGATACCCATTTTTCTTGGTTTCTAAACAGATTTGGCCCCAAAATCGGGAGTGAAGTCTCGGGACTTGGGGCATACCCCTAGGGGTTTCAATTGTCGATGCTATCGCATGGAATGAAAAGTTGAGAAGTTGATGACTTGTTCATATCTACGGATATAACTCTATAAAATCTATCCATTCACGCCCATGTCTTGGGTTTAGAACCAGATGTGGCCCAAAAATCGGGAGTGAAGTCTCGGGGACTTGGGAAAATTTGAAATTTTTTTTGTTTACACAAACTTTTTTTTCAGACCACCATAATTTGGGAAGCGCATACCGGCCAATGTACCCAACAATTCGCCTTCCATTCGGCGCCGGCCCTGGACGTCGATTGGAAGGACAATTGCTCGTTCGCCAGTTGCTCCACCGACCACACCATCCACGTTTGTAGGCTGGGCTGCGACCGGCCCCTGAAAACTTTCCAAGGCCACACGCACGAAGTGAACGCCATCAAATGGGATCCTCAGGGACAAATTTTGGCCTCCTGTTCCGACGACATGACCCTGAAGGTAAAGGGTGCCTGTAAGGGGTCTGACCAGTTGAGGGGTCCCAAAATTCTTGGGGGGGGGGGTCGAAAAACTCCAAAAAATTTCGAAAATTTTCCCGAAAAAAAAACACTTTTTTCCCAATTTTTCCGAGTTTGGGAGTTGGGTATAGGGTTCGGCCAAGTTAGGGCGCCGATTCCCACTTTTCCGACTAATGATAAATTTGTTCTTTTTTGATTCCAGATTTGGAACATGAAGCACGATAATTGTATACACGATCTCACAGACCACAATAAAGAAATTTATACGATTAGGTGGAGCCCGACGGGACCGGGAACCCGTTACCCGAATCAAGATTTATTTTTGGCCAGGTTAGTGCAAAATTTGGCTGTTTTTCTCTCATTTTTTTTTTGTTTATTTCCATTTTTTCGTTGTTGTTTTTTTCTTTTTTTTCTCGCTTCCTTCCATTTTCAATTATTTTTGTTTTTTCTCGCTTATTTCCTTTTTTCTTTCTTTTTTGCTCTTGTTACTCGAATCAAAATTTGGCTCTATTTTTTTCAAGTTTTTTGTTTTATTTTTATTTTTTCGTTTTTTCTGGTTTTTATATGTTTTTTTTTACTTTTTTGTTTTTTCAATTTTTCTCTTCTTTTTTCGTTTTATTTCGAATTTGTTGTCCATTTCTGGATTGTTTATTTTTTGTTTTTTTTTTGTTTTTTTTCACTTTTGTAAAAAGAATTAAGATTCATTTTTTGCCAACTTACTGGAAAATGTGACTATGTTTTTATTTTTGTTTTGTTTTATTTTCCTTTTATCGTTATTTTTTTTTCTTTTTGTTTATTTCACTTCTTTCTTTTTCTTTTCTCTCTTTCTTTTTCATTTTAGATTTTGTGATTTTTTGTTTTTTCTTTTTTTACTATTTTTTTCTAGCTTTTTTTTATTTTTTGTTCTTTTTTTGCTTTTTCTTCATATATATTATATTCTATTTTTATTTATTGTTGTTTTTTCTCGCTTATTTTCTTTTTTTGTTTTGTTTATTTTGTTCTTTTTTTCGTTCTTTCCCTCCATTTTTTCTATATATTTGTTTTCTATTTTCACTTATTATTGCTTTTTGTTGCATATTTTCTTTTTTTGGTTTTTTCTCGCTTTCTCTTCATATGCTGTTATTTTTATTTTTAACTATTTTCCTGATTTTTGTTTTATTTTTCATTTTTTTTCTTTCTCGGATTCTATGGTTTTTAATTTTCTGTTGTTTTCAATTTTTACCTCTTGCTTTTTCTATAAAATTTTCATCTTTTTCGCTTTTTTTAACTTTTCGTTTATTTTCTTAGTTTTCTGTTTCATATTACTTTTTTCTTTTTCGGATTTTGTGTTTTTTATTTTTTCGTTTTTGGCTTTTTTCATTTTTTGATTTTGTTTTTTTTTTACTAAAATTTTCTCATTTTTTCCACTGAAATGGTTTAAATTTTCGTTTATTTGATCAGTTCTTTTTATTTTTTCTTCGTTTTTTGTTTCATTCTTTTATTTTTATTTTTGATTGTTTCGTCCTTTTTCCATATTTCCGTTTTTTATATTTTTCGTTTTTGAAATTTCTCTCGTTATTTTCCTGATTTTTGTGTTCGTTTTTTCCTTGTAATATTTTTGTTTGTTTCATTTTCCTTTTTTTGGATTTTTTGTTTTTTTTCTTTTCCAGTTTTTGTTCTTTTATTTTTACCAGAATTTTCTCTTTTTTCCCCATTAAAATGGTTTAAGTTTTTATTTATTCTTTTTATTTTTTCGTTGTTTTTTGTTTTATTTGTATTTTATTTTCTTTTTGTCTTTATTTTTATTGCGTTTTTCCACTATTTTTGCTCTTTTACTTCTTTTTTTATGTTCTTTCTTTCATATGTTCTTTTTTCTTTTTCCTGCTTTTGGATTTTCTTCCATTATTTCTTAATTTTTGTATTTTTTGTTATAATTTTGTTTTTTTTTCTTTTTTGTGTCTGTCAGATTTCACTTTTTTTATTCTTCTTTGTTTTTGTTGTTTTTTCGATTTTTTTACTGAAATTTTCTGTTCTTTCCCCTTAAAATGGTAAAAATTTTCGTTTATTTTTTAGTTTTTAAACTTTCTCTTTGTTTTTTATTGCGTTTTTTCTTCAATTCTTCCTTTTTTTACAATTTTTTTTATTTTTCCCATATTTTCATTTTTTATATTTTTCTATTTTTGAATTTTGTTTCATTATCTTCCTGATTTTTGTAATAGTTTTGTTTGTTTTATTTTCTTTTCTTTCGAATTTTAGGTTTTTTGTTTTTGTGTTTTTCAATTTTTTGTTCCTTTATTACTTTTTGACTGAAATTTTTTCTTCTTTTCAACTAAAATGGTTCAAACTTTCGTTTATTTTCTTTGTTTTTGTATTTTTCCTCAGTTTTTTGTTCTATTTATATTTTTTTCATTGCTTTTTTCTTATATTTTTCCTGTTCACTTTTTGTTATTTTTGTATATTTTCGTTTTTTTCTTTTTTTTGTTTTTAAATTTTCTTCCTCTATTTTCCTGATTTATGTTTTTTTGTAATAGTTTAGTTTGTTTTATTTTACTTGTTTCTCTCCCAGATTTCATGCTTTTTATTTTTTTTTGTTTTTGTATGTTTTCAATTTTTCTTTCTTTTTTATTTTTTTTGACTAAAATTTTCTCGTTTTTCTTCTAAAATGGTTGAAATTCCCGTTTATTTTCTTTGTTATTGTATTGTTTTTTGTTTTATTCATATTTATATTTTTTTCTATATTCCATTTTTTACTTCTTTGTTTTTGTTCTTTTTTATATTATTTCGTTTTTTTCCTTTTTCTGTTTTTGAACTTTCTCTAATTTGTTCTCTAGTTTTTGATGTTTCCTAATTTTTTCGTCTGTTTTATTTTACTTTTTTCTCTCCCAGATTTTAGTTTTTTTGTGTTTTTTCAATTTTTTGGTTTGTTCTTTATTTTTTGGCTAAAATTTTCTCCTTTTTTCTACTAAAATAATTGAAATTTCCGTTTATTATTTTTTGTTTTTTGGTTTATTTATATTTTCTCTCTTTATTTTTATTGCGTTTTTCCTGTATTTTTCAATTTTTACTAATTTATTTTTCAGTTTTTTATTGTCGTTTGTTTCCATTTTTTGTTTTTAAATTTTTTTCTATTCCTGATTTTGCGTTTTTTCAAAAAGTTATGTCCATTTTTACTTTTTTCTGTTTCGTATTTTATGGTTTTTTTGTTTTTTTCATTTTTTTCTTTTTTTTGACTAGAATTTCCGCATTTTTTTCCATTTTAAGCGCCAGTTTCGACGCCTCGGTTCGACTTTGGGACGTTGACAGGGGCGTTTGCCTGAAAGCGTTGTCCAAACATACGGAACCGGTCTATAGCGTGGCGTTTAGCCCCGACGGTCGACTACTGGCCAGCGGTTCTTTCGACAAATGTATCTACATTTGGGATACGAAAGTGAGCAAAATTTGAGGATTTTGAGGCAAAAAACCCGGAAAATATGATTAATTTCTGAACTTTGACCTCGATTTTAACATTTTTGGGCCTTTTTCTTGATTTTTTAATTTTTGATTTTTTTTTATTTTCTCTTTTTTTCTTATATTTCTTCAATGGGATTCGAAAGTTAGCTGGATAATCTCAGAATTTGAGGATTTTGAGGCAAAAAAGTCCTAAAAATTGACCCGTTTTCAAAATTTGACCTCGATTTGAAAATTTTTGAACCCATTTTTTTTTAGGTTTTAATTTTTTTTCATTTTTTCTTCATTTTTTTTCTAGACGGGAAATTTAGCCCATTCTTATACGGGTAGTCCGGGCGGAATTTTCCAAGTTTGTTGGAACCATACGGGCGAAAAAGTTGGCGCTTCGGATAGCGAAGGAACGGTGAGGAAAATTTTTTTAATCTAAGAATCGGAATCGAAAAAGAAAAAAAAATGAAAAACACCAAAAAATAATAAAAATAAAAGCAAGAAAGAAAAAAAGTGAAAAAATTGAAAAAAAAATAAAAAAACGAGGAAAAAGCAATAAATGTAAAATAGAGAATATGGAAAATTTCATCAATGAAACAATAGAAAAATGATGAAAGTAGAAAAAACTAACATTTGAAAAAAGTAAAAATGTATAAAACTAACAATAAAACAAAAAATTATCAAAACATGAACAAAAAACGAGAAAAACACGAAGAAAAAAATTCAAAAATTCGAAAAAAACAGAAAAAATAAAACATAAACAAAAATGCAAGAAAAAATGAGAAACAAAAAAAAGTAAAATTAAGAATATAGCATAGAAAATTTGGTCAATGAAATAAAACAGAAAGAAAACAGAGAAAACAATCAAAATACACAAAACATAAACAGTGAAATGTAAAGTGAAAAGCATAAAAAATGAGAAAACCATACACAATTAAAAAACAAAACAAGGATAGAATATAAAACAAAAATAAATACATGAGAATATAAGTAAAGAACACTAAATAAAACACATAAAAGTAGAAAAAAGAGAAAACAATAAAAATACAAAAAAATAAAACGTGAAAATTGGAAAAAATTTGAATTTTTTGCAGGTCATCGTTTTGGACGTTCGATTCATTAAACAACAATCTTTACAACGATAATTTGGGATTACTGTAGCCACTTTACACCATTGATCAGTCGAAAAAACCGTCGACTTTACACCACGTCAAAATGAAAAATTATCCACTTTACACCACATCAAAATCCTACTGTAGAATTGGATGAAAATTTTCCATCGTCAAGATTGTACATTTTTCGTGTGTAAGTAAATTTTTTTCTTTTTTTGTGTAAAGTGATTTTTTTTCTGCTCGCCGTAGTCGAATTATTATACAACAACAAAAAAATAATATGTACTGTAATAATTAATTTTATTATGTTTTGTTTTGCGCACAAAATTCCGATTGATCGCGCCAATGTTCTCGAATTAAAAACAAAATCGCCAATTTTCCTCTTTTTTTGTTTGTCGCTCCGAAAATCTCGGTTTACACTTTGAGGTTACTGTAGTTTTCGTTGCGAGACCCATCGATTCCGAATGGTCGCATTTTTACGTTTTATGGTTTGAATTATAATTATATACTATATAGTGTGTAAAGTAGACGTTACAGTAAACCTTGTGGAGTTTTAGTCAGTTGTTCATTTTATACAGTAATCGTTCTTATCGGTGATCCACAAGTACAAATTCTCGAATTAATTGATTAAATTGAAATTTTTTTTTCTATCGATAAGTCGATCAAAAATGAAAATTAGAAAATATAATTATGATTTTTGGGTACGTCTCATCGAGATCTGTCGATTGATAGCCGATATGCTAATTTTTGGAGAAAAATATCTGCAAAGAGTGATTTTCTAAGCAAAGAATCGTATTTTGACGATAACTCGATGGGAAGTGGAAATTTAAAAAAATGTCCACGTTCTTTTTTGTTCGTCTCGTCGAGATCTATCGATTGATACCCAACATGCTTAGTTTTGGATAAAATTTATCAAAATTAGCTGAAAATTGTACATTTTCAGGCTAAAAATGACTATTTTCACAAAAAAAAATAATTTTTTCTCCGAAAAAATGCAAATTAAATAAAAAAATTTCCTAAATTTTTAAAACTTGAAAAAATTCAGAACAATTTAAATTTTCCCAAAACTTATAAATTTCTGAAATTTCCAAAATTTTAAAATTCCCGAAATTTCAAAATTCGCAAAGTCTCTAAACTCGTAGAGTTTTTACATTTCCAATATATTGAAACTTGATATTTAAATTTTGAATAAATGAAAAAAATAAATTCAAATTTTGCAAAAAATGAAAAAAAGATATGAAAAATCAAGAATTTGAGAATAAAATAATAAAAAATGTGATTTTAGCAAGCAAATTTCACAAAACACGTAGCATAGGAAAAATACAAATTGAAAAAAATTCAATTCATCGAAATTTTTTTTTTTGCAAATTCAGAGTTCAATAAAAACTTTTGTGAAAAATTTTCGTTGAAAATGATGAAAAGTTGATCAAAAATGTCAAAATTCACCTTTTTGTCGATAATTCGATCAAAAACGAAAATTAGAAAATAAAAATATGATTTTTGGGTTCGTCTCGTCGAGATCTATCCATTCCCACCCAATATGCTAATTTTTGGAGAAAAAAGGAAAATTTTCTAACCAAGAAATCGTATTTTTAGCGATAAGTCGACGGCAAATGAAAATTGGAAAAAAAGTCCACGTTCTTTTTTCTTCGTCTCGTCGAGATCTTTCTAAATATATAAATTTTATTTTTCTAGCTCCATTTTTCACTATTTTAGAGCCGGTTAAAAAAATAAAATTTTAAAGCAAAATATTAGTTTTGCGAACAAAATGTGACATTTTTTTAAATGAAAATTCAGAAATTTAAACTTTTTGGACTTAATTTTCCATTTTTGCAGCAAAAAATCAATTTTCGCATAAAAAGTCCCAAATTTCCATTTTTTGTTGCATGAATTTCCTGAAAACGTTTTCCAAGCATATTTTCAGGCAAAAATTGAAAATTTTTTTTTATCGATAACTCGATCAAAAATGAAAATTAGAAAATATAATTATGATTTTTGGGTTCGTCTCATCGAGATCTGTCGATTGATGGCCGATATGCTAATTTTTGGAGATTTTTGGTGATTTTCTAAGCAAAGAATCGTTTTTTTAACGATAACTCGATGGGAAATGGAAATTAGAAAAAATGTCCACGTTGTTTTTTGTTCGTCTCGTCGAGATCTATCGATTGATACCCAACATGCTTAGTTTTGGATAAAAAACAAAAAATTCAGATCGTTTTAAACTTTTTTTTTTGAAAATTTACAAATTTTGAAAGTTTACATTGAACATTTTTGCAAATATTTAAAGTTGGACAAAAATCGTTTAGATTTTCATGCCGAACAATTGAAAAATTAGCGTCGTTCGGAATTTTATAAATTTAAAATCGCTTTTTGATCGATGAGCTCATTTCAGTGTTGTGTAAAGAAAGTAGTTTTTGTGTGTTTTGCATCAGTTTACACTTTTTTCTTTAGAATCGAGGTTTTGAAGAAAAGATCAAAGATTCGAAAATATTTACGGTGAAGACGAAATTTGAAATTTTTGCCATCTTTCATTTTGAGGCAAAAATCCGGAAAATATGATCAATTTCTGAACTTTGACCTCGATTTTAACATTTTTGGGTTTTTTTCTTGATTTTTTAATTTTTGGTTTTTTTCCATTTTTTTTATTTTCTCTTTTTTTCTTTAATTTCTTCAATGGGATTCGAAAGTTAGCTGGATAAAATCAAAATTTAAGGATTTTGAAGCAAAAAACGGCGGAAAAAATTGACCAATTTTTCAACTTTGACCTCGATTATCCAATTTTTTGAGGTTTTAATGTTTTTTTCTTTTTTTTTAAATTTCTTCAATCCGATACAAAAGTAAACTGGATAAGTTGAAAAGTTGATGATTTTGAGGCAAAAAACCTGGAGAAAATTGACCAATTTGAGAACTTTGACCTCGATTTGGCAATTTTTGAACCTGTTTTTTTGAGGTTTTAATTTTTTTCAATTTTTCATTTTATTTTTTTAATTTTTAATTTTCTGTTTTTCTTCAATTTTTTTAATGGGATACGAAGGTAAACTGGATAAGTTCAAAATTTGAGGATTTTGACGCAAATAAAACGGAAAAATGTGCCAATTTTTAAACTTGGATCTCGATTCGAAAATTTGTGAATCCGATTTTTTGATGCTTTATTTTGTTTTATTTTATTTTTTTTAATTTTTTTAGTTTTCTTATTTCCTCATTTTTTATTCAATTTTTTCAATGATATACGAATGTAGGCTGAATAAGTTCAAAATTTGAAGCAAAAAAGACCAATTTTTGAACTTTGACCTCGATTTTAGATTTTTTGAGCCAGTTTTTTGATTTTTTTTCATTTTTTCTTCAATTTTTTTTCTAGACGATAAATTTAGCCCATTCTTATACGGGTAGTCCGGGCGGAATTTTCCAAGTTTGTTGGAACCATACGGGCGAAAAAGTTGGCGCTTCGGATAGCGAAGGAACGGTGAGGAAATTTTTTTTAATCTAAGAATCGGAATCGAAAAAGAAAAAAAATGAAAAACACCAAAAAATAATAAAAATAAAAGCAAGAAAGAAAAAAAGCGAAAAAACAAATAATTGGAAAAAAATAAAAAAGAAAAAATTGAAAGAAAAATAAAAAAACGAGGAAAAAGCAATAAATGTGAAATAGAGAATATGGAATCAATGAAACAATAGAAAAATGATGAAAGTAGAAAAAACTAACATTTGAAAAAAGTAAAAATGTATAAAACTAACAATAAAACAAAAAATTATCAAAACATGAACAAAAAACGAGAAAAACATGAAGAAAAAAATTCAAAAATTCGAAAAAAACAGAAAAAATAAAACATAAACAAAAATGCAAGAAAAAATGAGAAACAAAAAAAAGTAAAATTAAGAATATAGCATAGAAAATTTGGTCAATGAAATAAAACAGAAAGAAAACAGAGAAAACAATCAAAATACAAAAAAATAAAACGTGAAAATTGGAAAAAATTTGAATTTTTTGCAGGTCATCGTTTTGGACGTTCGATTCATTAAACAACAATCTAGCCACTTTACACCATTGATCAGTCGAAAAAACCGTCGACTTTACACCACGTCAAAATGAAAAATTATCCACTTTACACCACATCAAAATCCTACTGTAGAATTGGATGAAAATTTTCCATCGTCAAGATTGTACATTTTTCGTGTGTAAGTAAATTTTTTTCTTTTTTTGTGTAAAGTGATTTTTTTTCTGCTCGCCGTAGTCGAATTATTATACAACAACAAAAAAATAATATGTACTGTAATAATTAATTTTATTATGTTTTGTTTTGCGCACAAAATTCCGATTGATCGCGCCAATGTTCTCGAATTAAAAACAAAATCCCCAATTTTCCTCTTTTTTTGTTTGTCGCTCCGAAAATCTCGATTTACACTTTGAGGTTACTGTAGTTTTCGTTGCGAGACCCATCGATTCCGAATGGTCGCATTTTTACGTTTTATGGTTTGAATTATAATTATATACTATATAGTGTGTAAAGTAGACGTTACAGTAAACCTTGTGGAGTTTTAGTCAGTTGTTCATTCTATACAGTAATCGTTCTTATCGGTGATCCACAAGTACAAATTCTCGAATTAATTGATTAAATTGAAATTTTTTTTTCTATCGATAAGTCGATCAAAAATCAAAATTAGAAAATATAATTATGATTTTTGGATTCGTCTCATCGAGATCTGTCGATTGATAGCCAATATGCCAATTTTTGGAGAAAAATGTCTGCAAAGAGTGATTTTATAAGCAAAGAATCGTATTTTTGACGATAACTCGATGGGAAGTGGAAATTTAAAAAAATGTCCACGTTCTTTTTTGTTCGTCTCGTCGAGATCTATCGATTGATACCCAACATGTTTAGTTTTGGATAAAATTTATCAAAATTAGCTGAAAATTGTACATTTTCAGGCTAAAAATGACTATTTTCACAAAAAAAAAATAATTTTTTCTCCGAAAAAATGCAAATTAAATAAAAAAATTTCCTAAATTTTTAAAACTTGAAAAAATTCAGAACAATTTAAATTTTCCCAAAACTTATAAATTTCTGAAATTTCCAAAATTTTAAAATTCCCGAAATTTCAAAATTCGCAAAGTCTCTAAACTCGTAGAGTTTTTACATTTCCAATATATTGAAACTTGATATTTAAATTTTGAATAAATGAAAAAAATAAATTCAAATTTTGCAAAAAATGAAAAAAAGATATGAAAAATCAAGAATTTGAGAGTAAAATAATAAAAAATGGGATTTTAGCAAGCAAATTTCACAAAACACGTAGCATAGGAAAAATACAAATTGAAAAAAAATTCAATTCATCGAAATTTTTTTTTTGCAAATTCAGAGTTCAATAAAAACTTTTGTGAAAAATTTTCGTTGAAAATGATGAAAAGTTGATCAAAAATGTCAAAATTCACCTTTTTGTCAATAATTCGATCAAAAACGAAAATTAGAAAAAAAAAATATGATTTTTGGGTTCGTCTCGTCGAGATCTATCCATTCCCACCCAATATGCTAATTTTTAGAGAAAAAAGGAAAATTTTCTAACCAACAAATGGTATTTTTAGCGATAAGTCGACGGCAAATGAAAATTGGAAAAAAAGTCCACGTTCTTTTTTCTTCGTCTCGTCGAGATCTTTCTAAATATATAAATTTTATTTTTCTAGCTCCATTTTTCACTATTTTAGAGCCGGTTAAAAAAATAAAATTTTAAAGCAAAATATTAGTTTTGCGAACAAAATGTGACATTTTTTTAAATGAAAATTCAGAAATTTAAACTTTTTGGACTTAATTTCCCATTTTTGCAGCAAAAAATCAATTTTCGCAGAAAAAGTCCCACATTTCTATTTTTTTTGCATGAATTTCCTGAAAACGTCTTCCAAGTATTTTCATGCAAAAATTGAAAATTTTTTTTCTATCGATAAGTCGATCAAAAATGAAAATTAGAAAATATAATTATGATTTTTGGGTTCGTCTCATCGAGATCTGTCGATTGATGGCCGATATGCTAATTTTTGGAGAAAAATGTTTGCAAAGAGTGATTTTCTAAGCAAAGAATCGTCATTTTGACGATAACTCGATGGGAAGTGGAAATTTAAAAAAATGTCCACGTTCTTTTTTGTTCGTCTCGTCGAGATCTATCGATTGATACCCAACATGCTTAGTTTTGGATAAAATTTATCAAAATTAGCTGAAAATTGTACATTTTCAGGCTAAAAATGACTATTTTCACAAAAAAAAATAATTTTTTCTCCGAAAAAATGCAAATTAAATAAAAAAATTTCCTAAATTTTTAAAACTTGAAAAAATTCAGAACAATTTAAATTTTCCCAAAACTTATAAATTTCTGAAATTTCCAAAATTTTAAAATTCCCGAAATTTCAAAATTCGCAAAGTCTCTAAACTCGTAGAGTTTTTACATTTCCAATATATTGAAACTTGATATTTAAATTTTGAATAAATGAAAAAAATAAATTCAAATTTTGCAAAAAATGAAAAAAAGATATGAAAAATCAAGAATTTGAGAGTAAAATAATAAAAAATGGGATTTTAGCAAGCAAATTTCACAAAACACGTAGCATAGGAAAAATACAAATTGAAAAAAAATTCAATTCATCGAAATTTTTTTTTTGCAAATTCAGAGTTCAATAAAAACTTTTGTGAAAAATTTTCGTTGAAAATGATGAAAAGTTGATCAAAAATGTCAAAATTCACCTTTTTGTCAATAATTCGATCAAAAACGAAAATTAGAAAAAAAAAATATGATTTTTGGGTTCGTCTCGTCGAGATCTATCCATTCCCACCCAATATGCTAATTTTTAGAGAAAAAAGGAAAATTTTCTAACCAACAAATGGTATTTTTAGCGATAAGTCGACGGCAAATGAAAATTGGAAAAAAAGTCCACGTTCTTTTTTGTTCGTCTCGTCGAGATCTTTCTAAATATATAAATTTTATTTTTCTAGCTCCATTTTTCACTATTTTAGAGCCGGTTAAAAAAATAAAATTTTAAAGCAAAATATTAGTTTTGCGAACAAAATGTGACATTTTTTTAAATGAAAATTCAGAAATTTAAACTTTTTGGACTTAATTTTCCATTTTTGCAGCAAAAAATCAATTTTCGCATAAAAAGTCCCAAATTTCCATTTTTTGTTGCATGAATTTCCTGAAAACGTTTTCCAAGTATATTTTCAGGCAAAAATTGAAAATTTTTTTTTATCGATAACTCGATCAAAAATGAAAATTAGAAAATATAATTATGATTTTTGGGTTCGTCTCATCGAGATCTGTCGATTGATGGCCGATATGCTAATTTTTGGAGATTTTTGGTGATTTTCTAAGCAAAGAATCGTATTTTTAACGATAACTCGATGGGAAATGGAAATTAAAAAAAATGTCCACGTTCTTTTTTGTTCGTCTCGTCGAGATCTATCGATTGATACCCAACATGCTTAGTTTTGGATAAAAAACAAAAAATTCAGATCGTTTTAAACTTTTTTTTTTGAAAATTTACAAATTTTGAAAGTTTACATTGAACATTTTTGCAAATATTTAAAGTTGGACAAAAATCGTTTAGATTTTCATGCCGAACAATTGAAAAATTAGCGTCGTTCGGAATTTTATAAATTTAAAATCGCTTTTTGATCGATGAGCTCATTTCAGTGTTGTGTAAAGTAGTTTTTGTGTGTTTTGCATCAGTTTACACTTTTTTCTTTAGAATCGAGGTTTTGAAGAAAAGATCAAAGATTCGAAAATATATTTAGAAATTTGAAATTTTTGCCATCTTTCATTTTGAGGCAAAAATCCGGAAAATATGATCAATTTCTGAACTTTGACCTCGATTTTAACATTTTTGGGTTTTTTTCTTGATTTTTTAATTTTTGGTTTTTTTCCATTTTTTTTATTTTCTCTTTTTTTCTTTAATTTCTTCAATGGGATTCGAAAGTTAGCTGGATAAAATCAAAATTTAAGGATTTTGAAGCAAAAAACAGCGGAAAAAATTGACCAATTTGGGAACTTTGACCTCGATTATCCAATTTTTTGAGGTTTTAATGTTTTTTTCTTTTTTTTTAAATTTCTTCAATCCGATACAAAAGTAAACTGGATAAGTTGAAAAGTTGATGATTTTGAGGCAAAAAACCTGGAGAAAATTGACCAATTTGGGAACTTTGACCTCGATTTGGCAATTTTTGAACCTGTTTTTTTGAGGTTTTAATTTTTTTCAATTTTTCATTTTATTTTTTTAATTTTTAATTTTCTGTTTTTCTTCAATTTTTTTAATGGGATACGAAGGTAAACTGGATAAGTTGAAAATTTGAGGATTTTGACGCAAATAAAATGGAAAAAATGTGCTAATTTTTAAACTTGGACCTCGATTCGAAAATTTGTGAATCCGATTTTTTGATGCTTTATTTTGTTTTATTTTTTTTTATTTTTTTAGTTTTCTCATTTTCTCCTTTTTTATTCAATTTTTTCAATGATATACGAATGTAGGCTGAATAAGTTCAAAATTTGAGGCAAAAAAGACCAATTTTTCAACTTTGACCTCGATTTTAGATTTTTTGAGCCAGTTTTTTGATTTTTTTCATTTTTTCTTCATTTTTTTTCTAGACGGGAAATT
Source organism: Romanomermis culicivorax (assembly GCA_963922205.1). Classification (NCBI taxonomy): domain Eukaryota; kingdom Metazoa; phylum Nematoda; class Enoplea; order Mermithida; family Mermithidae; genus Romanomermis; species Romanomermis culicivorax. The sequence goes on from CAWUHX010000579.1 coordinate 27,330, forward strand.
TAGCCCATTCTTATACGGGTAGTCCGGGCGGAATTTTCCAAGTTTGTTGGAACCATACGGGCGAAAAAGTTGGCGCTTCGGATAGCGAAGGAACGGTGAGGAAAATTTTTTTAATCTAAGAATCGGAATCGAAAAAGAAAAAAAATGAAAAACACCAAAAAATAATAAAAATAAAAGCAAGAAAGAAAAAAAGAAAAAACAAATAATTGGAAAAAAATAAAAAAGAAAAAATTGAAAAAAATAAAAAAAACGAGGAAAAAGCAATAAATGTAAAATAGAGAATATGGAAAATTTCATCAATGAAACAATAGAAAAATGATGAAAGTAGAAAAAATTTATTTCAGAAACAGAAAAAATAAATTTAATTAACGAAAGAAATAAAAAAGAAGTAGAATATTACCAAAACATGAAGAAAAAAATTCAAAAATTCGAAAAAAACAGAAAAAATAAAACATAAACAAAAATGCAAGAAAAAATGAGAAACAAAAAAAAGTAAAATTAAGAATATAGCATAGAAAATTTGGTCAATGAAATAAAACAGAAAGAAAACAGAGAAAACAATCAAAATACAAAAAAATAAAACGTGAAAATTGGAAAAAATTTGAATTTTTTGCAGGTCATCGTTTTGGACGTTCGATTCATTAATAAACAATCTTTACAACGATAATTTGGGATTACTGTAGCCACTTTACACCGCAGAATCCGTCGAAAAAACCGTCGACTTTACACCGCATCAAAATGAAAAACTGTCCACTTTACACCACATCAAAATCCTACTGTAGAATTGGATGAAAATTTTCCATCGTCAAGATTGTACATTTTTCGTGTGTAAGTAAATTTTTTTCTTTTTTTGTGTAAAGTGATTTTTTTTCTGCTCGCCGTAGTCGAATTATTATACAACAAAAAAAAATAATATGTACTGTAATAATTAATTTTATTATGTTTTGTTTTGCGCACAAAATTCCGATTGATCGCGCCAATGTTCTCGAATTAAAAACAAAATCGCCAATTTTCCTCTTTTTTTGTTTGTCGCTCCGAAAATCTCAGTTTACACTTTGAGGTTACTGTAGTTTTCCTTGCGAGACCCATCGATTCCGAATGGTCGCATTTTTACGTTTTATGGTTTGAATTATAATTATATACTATATAGTGTGTAAAGTAGACGTTACAGTAAACCTTGTGGAGTTTTAGTCAGTTGTTCATTCTATACAGTAATCGTTCTTATCGGTGATCCACAAGTACAAATTCTCGAATTAATTGATTAAATTGAAATTTTTTTTTCTATCGATAAGTCGATCAAAAATCAAAATTAGAAAATATAATTATGATTTTTGGGTTCGTCTCATCGAGATCTATCGATTGATAGCCAATATGCTAATTTTTGGAGAAAAATGTTTGCAAAGAGTGATTTTCTAAGCAAAGAATCGTTATTTTGACGATAACTCGATGGGAAGTGGAAATTTAAAAAAATGTCCACGTTCTTTTTTGTTCGTCTCGTCGAGATCTATCGATTGATACCCAACATGCTTAGTTTTGGATAAAATTTATCAAAATTAGCTGAAAATTGTACATTTTCAGGCTAAAAATGACTATTTTCACAAAAAAAAATGCAAATTAAATAAAAAAATTTCCTAAATTTCTAAAATTTGAAAAAATTCAGAACAATTTAAATTTTCCCTAAATTTCTAAGTTTATGAAATTTCCAAAATTTTAAAATTCCCGAAATTTCAAAATTCGCAAAGTCTCTAAACTCGTAGAGTTTTTACATTTCCAATATATTGAAACTTGATATTTAAATTTTGAATAAATGAAAAAAATAAATTGAAATTTTGCAAAAAATGAAAAAAAGATATGAAAAATCAAGAATTTGAGAATAAAATAATAAAAAATGTGATTTTAGCAAGCAAATTTCACAAAACACGTAGCATAGGAAAAATACAAATTGAAAAAAATCCAATTCATCGAAATTTTTTTTTTTGCAAATTCAGAGTTCAATAAAAACTTTTGTGAAAAATTTTCGTTGAAAATGATGAAAAGTTGATCAAAAATGTCAAAATTCACCTTTTTGTCGATAATTCGATCAAAAACGAAAATTAGAAAATAAAAATATGATTTTTGGGTTCGTCTCGTCGAGATCTATCCATTCCCACCCAATATGCTAATTTTTGGAGAAAAAAGGAAAATTTTCTATTCAAGAAATCGTATTTTTACCGATAAGTCGACGGCAAGTGGAAATTGGAAAAAAAGTCCACGTTCTTTTTTGTTCGTCTCGTCGAGATCTTTCTAAATATATAAATTTTATTCTTCTAGCTCCATTTTTCACTATTTTAGAGCCGGTTAAAAAAATAAAATTTTAAAGCAAAATATTAGTTTTGCGAACAAAATGTGACATTTTTTTAACGAAATTTAAACTTTTTGGACTTAATTTTCCATTTTTGCAGCAAAAAATCAATTTTCGCAGAAAAAGTCCCACATTTCTATTTTTTTTGCATGAATTTCCTGAAAATGTTTTCCAAGTATATTTTCAGGCAAAAATTGAAAATTTTTTTTTATCGATAACTCGATCAAAAATGAAAATTAGAAAATATAATTATGATTTTTGGGTTCGTCTCATCGAGATCTGTCGATTGATGGCCGATATGCTAATTTTTGGAGAAAAATGTCTGCAAAGAGTGATTTTCTAAGCAAAGAATCGTATTTTTAACGATAACTCGATGGGAAATGGAAATTAAAAAAAATGTCCACGTTCTTTTTTGTTCGTCTCGTCGAGATCTATCGATTGATACCCAACATGCTTAGTTTCGGATAAAAAACAAAAAATTCAGATCGTTTTAAACTTTTTTTTTTGAAAATTTACAAATTTTGAAAGTTTACACTGAACATTTTTGCAAATATTTAAAGTTGGACAAAAATCGTTTAGATTTTCATGCCGAACAATTGAAAAATTAGCGTCGTTCGGAATTTTATAAATTTAAAATCGCTTTTTGATCGATGAGCTCATTTCAGTGTTGTGTAAAGTAGTTTTTGTGTGTTTTGCATCAGTTTACACTTTTTTCTTTAGAATCGAGGTTTTGAAGAAAAGATCAAAGATTCGAAAATATATTTAGAAATTTGAAATTTTTGCCATCTTTCATTTTGAGGCAAAAATCCGGAAAATATGATCAATTTCTGAACTTTGACCTCGATTTTAACATTTTTGGGTTTTTTTCTTGATTTTTTAATTTTTGGTTTTTTTCCATTTTTTTTATTTTCTCTTTTTTTCTTTAATTTCTTCAATGGGATTCGAAAGTTAGCTGGATAAAATCAAAATTTAAGGATTTTGAAGCAAAAAACAGCGGAAAAAATTGACCAATTTGGGAACTTTGACCTCGATTATCCAATTTTTTGAGGTTTTAATGTTTTTTTCTTTTTTTTTAAATTTCTTCAATCCGATACAAAAGTAAACTGGATAAGTTGAAAAGTTGATGATTTTGAGGCAAAAAACCTGGAGAAAATTGACCAATTTGGGAACTTTGACCTCGATTTGGCAATTTTTGAACCTGTTTTTTTGAGGTTTTAATTTTTTTCAATTTTTCATTTTATTTTTTTAATTTTTAATTTTCTGTTTTTCTTCAATTTTTTTAATGGGATACGAAGGTAAACTGGATAAGTTGAAAATTTGAGGATTTTGACGCAAATAAAATGGAAAAAATGTGCTAATTTTTAAACTTGGACCTCGATTCGAAAATTTGTGAATCCGATTTTTTGATGCTTTATTTTGTTTTATTTTTTTTTATTTTTTTAGTTTTCTCATTTTCTCCTTTTTTATTCAATTTTTTCAATGATATACGAATGTAGGCTGAATAAGTTCAAAATTTGAGGCAAAAAAGACCAATTTTTCAACTTTGACCTCGATTTTAGATTTTTTGAGCCAGTTTTTTGATTTTTTTCATTTTTTCTTCATTTTTTTTCTAGACGGGAAATTTAGCCCATTCTTATACGGGTAGTCCGGGCGGAATTTTCCAAGTTTGTTGGAACCATACGGGCGAAAAAGTTGGCGCTTCGGATAGCGAAGGAACGGTGAGGAAAATTTTTTTAAATCTAAGAATCGGAATCGAAAAAGAAAAAAATGAAAAACATCAAAAAATAATAAAAATAAAAGCAAGAAAGAAAAAAAGAAAAAACAAATAATTGGAAAAAAATAAAAAAGAAAAAATTGAAAAAAATAAAAAAAACGAGGAAAAAGCAATAAATGTAAAATAGAGAATATGGAAAATTTCATCAATGAAACAATAGAAAAAATGTCAAAAGCCGAAAAAATTTATTTCAGAAACAGAAAAAATAAATTTAATTAACGAAAGAAATAAAAAAGAAGTAGAATATTACCAAAACATGAAGAAAAAAATTCAAAATTTGTAAAAAAACAGAAAAAATAAAACATAAACAAAAATGCAAGAAAAAATGAGAAACAAAAAAAAGTAAAATTAAGAATATAGCATAGAAAATTTGGTCAATGAAATAAAACAGAAAGAAAACAGAGAAAACAATCAAAATACAAAAAAATAAAACGTGAAAATTGGAAAAAATTTGAATTTTTTGCAGGTCATCGTTTTGGACGTTCGATTCATTAATAAACAATCTTTACAACGATAATTTGGGATTACTGTAGCCACTTTACACCGCAGAATCCGTCGAAAAACCGCCGACTTTACACCGCATCAAAATGAAAAACTGTCCACTTTACACCACATCAAAATCCTACTGTAGAATTGGATGAAAATTTTCCATCGTCAAGATTGTACATTTTTCGTGTGTAAGTAAATTTTTTTCTTTTTTTGTGTAAAGTGATTTTTTTTCTGCTCGCCGTAGTCGAATTATTATACAACAAAAAAAAATAATATGTACTGTAATAATTAATTTTATTATGTTTTGTTTTGCGCACAAAATTCCGATTGATCGCGCCAATGTTCTCGAATTATTAAAAACAAAAAACAAAATCGCCAATTTTCCTCTTTTTTTGTTTGTCGCTCCGAAAATCTCAGTTTACACTTTGAGGTTACTGTAGTTTTCCTTGCGAGACCCATCGATTCCGAATGGTCGCATTTTTACGTTTTATGGTTTGAATTATAATTATATACTATATAGTGTGTAAAGTAGACGTTACAGTAAACCTTGTCGAGTTTTAGTCAGTTGTTCATTTTATACAGTAATCGTTCTTATCGGTGATCCACAAGTACAAATTCTCGAATTAATTGATTAAATTGAAATTTTTTTTTCTATCGATAAGTCGATCAAAAATGAAAATTAGAAAATATAATTATGATTTTTGGGTTCGTCTCATCGAGATCTATCGATTGATAGCCAATATGCTAATTTTTGGAGAAAAATGTTTGCAAAGAGTGATTTTCTAAGCAAAGAATCGTTATTTTGACGATAACTCGATGGGAAGTGGAAATTAAAAAAAATGTCCACGTTCTTTTTTGTTCGTCTCGTCGAGATCTATCGATTGATACCCAACATGCTTAGTTTTGGATAAAATTTATCAAAATTAGCTGAAAATTGTACATTTTCAGGCTAAAAATGACTATTTTTACAAAAAAAAATGCAAATTAAATAAAAAAATTTCCTAAATTTCTAAAATTTGAAAAAATTCAGAACAATTTAAATTTTCCCTAAATTTCTAAGTTTATGAAATTTCCAAAATATTAAAATTCCCGAAATTTCAAAATTCGCAAAGTCTCTAAACTCGTAGAGTTTTTACATTTCCAATATATTGAAACTTGATATTTAAATTTTGAATAAATGAAAAAAATAAATTGAAATTTTGCAAAAAATGAAAAAAAGATATGAAAAATCAAGAATTTGAGAATAAAATAATAAAAAATGTGATTTTAGCAAGCAAATTTCACAAAACACGTAGCATAGGAAAAATACAAATTGAAAAAAATCCAATTCATCGAAATTTTTTTTTTTGCAAATTCAGAGTTCAATAAAAACTTTTGTGAAAAATTTTCGTTGAAAATGATGAAAAGTTGATCAAAAATGTCAAAATTCACCTTTTTGTCGATAATTCGATCAAAAACGAAAATTAGAAAATAAAAATATGATTTTTGGGTTCGTCTCGTCGAGATCTATCCATTCCCACCCAATATGCTAATTTTTGGAGAAAAAAGGAAAATTTTCTATTCAAGAAATCGTATTTTTACCGATAAGTCGACGGCAAGTGGAAATTGGAAAAAAAGTCCACGTTCTTTTTTGTTCGTCTCGTCGAGATCTTTCTAAATATATAAATTTTATTCTTCTAGCTCCATTTTTCACTATTTTAGAGCCGGTTAAAAAAATAAAATTTTAAAGCAAAATATTAGTTTTGCGAACAAAATGTGACATTTTTTTAACGAAATTTAAACTTTTTGGACTTAATTTTCCATTTTTGCAGCAAAAAATCAATTTTCGCAGAAAAAGTCCCACATTTCTATTTTTTTTGCATGAATTTCCTGAAAATGTTTTCCAAGTATATTTTCAGGCAAAAATTGAAAATTTTTTTTATCGATAACTCGATCAAAAATGAAAATTAGAAAATATAATTATGATTTTTGGGTTCGTCTCATCGAGATCTGTCGATTGATGGCCGATATGCTAATTTTTGGAGAAAAATGTCTGCAAAGAGTGATTTTCTAAGCAAAGAATCGTATTTTTAACGATAACTCGATGGGAAATGGAAATTAAAAAAAATGTCCACGTTCTTTTTTGTTCGTCTCGTCGAGATCTATCGATTGATACCCAACATGCTTAGTTTCGGATAAAAAACAAAAAATTCAGATCGTTTTAAACTTTTTTTTTTGAAAATTTACAAATTTTGAAAGTTTACACTGAACATTTTTGCAAATATTTAAAGTTGGACAAAAATCGTTTAGATTTTCATGCCGAACAATTGAAAAATTAGCGTCGTTCGGAATTTTATAAATTTAAAATCGCTTTTTGATCGATGAGCTCATTTCAGTGTTGTGTAAAGTAGTTTTTGTGTGTTTTGCATCAGTTTACACTTTTTTCTTTAGAATCGAGGTTTTGAAGAAAAGATCAAAGATTCGAAAATATATTTAGAAATTTGAAATTTTTGCCATCTTTCATTTTGAGGCAAAAATCCGGAAAATATGATCAATTTCTGAACTTTGACCTCGATTTTAACATTTTTGGGTTTTTTTCTTGATTTTTTAATTTTTGGTTTTTTTCCATTTTTTTTATTTTCTCTTTTTTTTTCTCCAATTTCTTCAATGGGATTCGAAAGTTAGCTGGATAAAATCAAAATTTAAGGATTTTGAAGCAAAAAACAGCGGAAAAAATTGACCAATTTGGGAACTTTGACCTCGATTATCCAATTTTTTGAGGTTTTAATGTTTTTTTCTTTTTTTTTTAAATTTCTTCAATCCGATACAAAAGTAAACTGGATAAGTTGAAAAGTTGATGATTTTGAGGCAAAAAACCTGGAGAAAATTGACCAATTTGGGAACTTTGACCTCGATTTGGCAATTTTTGAACCTGTTTTTTTGAGGTTTTAATTTTTTTCAATTTTTCATTTTATTTTTTTAATTTTTAATTTTCTGTTTTTCTTCAATTTTTTTAATGGGATACGAAGGTAAACTGGATAAGTTGAAAATTTGAGGATTTTGACGCAAATAAAATGGAAAAAATGTGCTAATTTTTAAACTTGGACCTCGATTCGAAAATTTGTGAATCCGATTTTTTGATGCTTTATTTTGTTTTATTTTTTTTTATTTTTTTAGTTTTCTCATTTTCTCCTTTTTTATTCAATTTTTTCAATGATATACGAATGTAGGCTGAATAAGTTCAAAATTTGAGGCAAAAAAGACCAATTTTTCAACTTTGACCTCGATTTTAGATTTTTTGAGCCAGTTTTTTGATTTTTTTCATTTTTTCTTCATTTTTTTTCTAGACGGGAAATTTAGCCCATTCTTATACGGGTAGTCCGGGCGGAATTTTCCAAGTTTGTTGGAACCATACGGGCGAAAAAGTTGGCGCTTCGGATAGCGAAGGAACGGTGAGGAAAATTTTTTTAAATCTAAGAATCGGAATCGAAAAAGAAAAAAATGAAAAACATCAAAAAATAATAAAAATAAAAGCAAGAAAGAAAAAAAGAAAAAACAAATAATTGGAAAAAAATAAAAAAGAAAAAATTGAAAAAAATAAAAAAAACGAGGAAAAAGCAATAAATGTAAAATAGAGAATATGGAAAATTTCATCAATGAAACAATAGAAAAAATGTCAAAAGCCGAAAAAATTTATTTCAGAAACAGAAAAAATAAATTTAATTAACGAAAGAAATAAAAAAGAAGTAGAATATTACCAAAACATGAAGAAAAAAATTCAAAATTTGTAAAAAAACAGAAAAAATAAAACATAAACAAAAATGCAAGAAAAAATGAGAAACAAAAAAAAGTAAAATTAAGAATATAGCATAGAAAATTTGGTCAATGAAATAAAACAGAAAGAAAACAGAGAAAACAATCAAAATACACAAAACATAAACAGTGAAATGTAGTGAAAAGCATAAAAAATGAGAAAACCATACACAATTAAAAAACAAAACAAGGATAGAATATAAAACAAAAATAAATACATGAGAATATAAGTAAAGAACACTAAATAAAACACATAAAAGTAGAAAAAAGAGAAAACAATAAAAATACAAAAAAATAAAACGTGAAAATTGGAAAAAATTTGAATTTTTTGCAGGTCATCGTTTTGGACGTTCGATTCATTAATAAACAATCTTTACAACGATAATTTGGGATTACTGTAGCCACTTTACACCGCAGAATCCGTCGAAAAACCGCCGACTTTACACCGCATCAAAATGAAAAACTGTCCACTTTACACCACATCAAAATCCTACTGTAGAATTGGATGAAAATTTTCCATCGTCAAGATTGTACATTTTTCGTGTGTAAGTAAATTTTTTTCTTTTTTTGTGTAAAGTGATTTTTTTTCTGCTCGCCGTAGTCGAATTATTATACAACAAAAAAAAATAATATGTACTGTAATAATTAATTTTATTATGTTTTGTTTTGCGCACAAAATTCCGATTGATCGCGCCAATGTTCTCGAATTATTAAAAACAAAAAACAAAATCGCCAATTTTCCTCTTTTTTTGTTTGTCGCTCCGAAAATCTCAGTTTACACTTTGAGGTTACTGTAGTTTTCCTTGCGAGACCCATCGATTCCGAATGGTCGCATTTTTACGTTTTATGGTTTGAATTATAATTATATACTATATAGTGTGTAAAGTAGACGTTACAGTAAACCTTGTCGAGTTTTAGTCAGTTGTTCATTTTATACAGTAATCGTTCTTATCGGTGATCCACAAGTACAAATTCTCGAATTAATTGATTAAATTGAAATTTTTTTTTCTATCGATAAGTCGATCAAAAATGAAAATTAGAAAATATAATTATGATTTTTGGGTTCGTCTCATCGAGATCTATCGATTGATAGCCAATATGCTAATTTTTGGAGAAAAATGTTTGCAAAGAGTGATTTTCTAAGCAAAGAATCGTTATTTTGACGATAACTCGATGGGAAGTGGAAATTAAAAAAAATGTCCACGTTCTTTTTTGTTCGTCTCGTCGAGATCTATCGATTGATACCCAACATGCTTAGTTTTGGATAAAATTTATCAAAATTAGCTGAAAATTGTACATTTTCAGGCTAAAAATGACTATTTTTACAAAAAAAAATGCAAATTAAATAAAAAAATTTCCTAAATTTCTAAAATTTGAAAAAATTCAGAACAATTTAAATTTTCCCTAAATTTCTAAGTTTATGAAATTTCCAAAATATTAAAATTCCCGAAATTTCAAAATTCGCAAAGTCTCTAAACTCGTAGAGTTTTTACATTTCCAATATATTGAAACTTGATATTTAAATTTTGAATAAATGAAAAAAATAAATTGAAATTTTGCAAAAAATGAAAAAAAGATATGAAAAATCAAGAATTTGAGAATAAAATAATAAAAAATGTGATTTTAGCAAGCAAATTTCACAAAACACGTAGCATAGGAAAAATACAAATTGAAAAAAATCCAATTCATCGAAATTTTTTTTTTTGCAAATTCAGAGTTCAATAAAAACTTTTGTGAAAAATTTTCGTTGAAAATGATGAAAAGTTGATCAAAAATGTCAAAATTCACCTTTTTGTCGATAATTCGATAGTACTCTGCGTTGATACCACTGCTTAATCTGATAGAGTGTG
>CAWUHX010000580.1:0-37067 GCA_963922205.1 Romanomermis culicivorax
TTTCAAAATATATATCTTCAATCCTGTCGTATTTTCCTGTTGTAGTTGAAGCAGTAAATTTCAAAACTTGTACATCAATGGAACTAGATTACGATATATTGATACGATAGCTTTATTACATAATCAGAAAAAAATATTATACCCTTCATCAGTCTAGTCGAGAATTTTGAAGAGGTTGGTCGTTTTTCTATAATTCGTTTGTTTTGTGACAATTACAATGTCCGCCGCATTTGAAGTTTTTGTCAGAATGGTGCAAAATAAAGTAAAAGGTAAAAATTTATATCTCTTCTTTATCTATTTATTAAACTATTGTATTTTTTATTTAAGGTAAAATACTAAACAACAAACAGAAATGCGAAATAGCTGATTTGTTTTGGACGCGTTTTTCACCCGAAGCCAAGATTTTTTACAAAGACATAGCTAAGGCGTGCAACCATTTACGGCGTGAAGTTGGTTTACCTATGGGACGTAAAAAAGTTACACAATTTTGGTGTTTTGCTAGACTATTACTGAGGGAGTTGGATATGGTCGAAACTCGCGCTATTTTTGTAGAAGATCTTTTTTTAAAACTAGATACAGCTCATAAACTATTTTTTATGAATATGAATAACTTGTGTGCTTTTTCTAGACGCGAAGAGTTGAATATCGTCATACAAAATGAAGCTTCATTACTATCTTAATGTAATACAATAAATATTTCAATGTTTACTCATCATTTGGTCATTATTGTAAAATTTTTTTGTACTGTACGGTCTGTTTTGTATGGCTTCTAGATTAAAGAAATATATTCACGAGCTCAATGTGTTAAAAAATTCAAATCGTGTTCAAAGACGTGCTCTTCTTCAACATTCTTCCCCCGATTTGATCTGTTGTATATGTGAAATTTGTTTGAACATTTTGAACGGTAATATTCCTATTAATTCAAACTTAAAAAAGAAATTGGCCAAACATAAATTATTGCTTAGAGGTTTAGCTACTAGACACGAAAAAAACAAGAAAAAAGATTTACATAATAAACGTGTAAGAATTGTTCAAAGTGGTGGAGCATTTTTACCTCTAGTACTACCCGTTTTATTATCTACATTAGCAAGTTTTGTTACAGAGAAATTATTATAGAATGAAATTTGCTAATAAATTTGCTCTTATACCTCAGGAGGTTCTGAATAAACTGAATAACTCTCAGGTTTCTTCTTCTTCTTCGACGACGACGAGTTCAAATGAAAAGACAGGTATAGCTAAGCAAGTTGACATGTATCGTAACGAGCTAGAGCGCATTTTGAAAGATAATACGTTAACACCTGAAGAACAATACAAAATGTACTCGCAACTATTTTCACAATATTTAACTTTTGAACATGAAAAGGCTCAACCTACTACAGTGATTTTAAAACAAAAAGTTATTGATAACGAAGAAGATGAGAAGGATAGTGACGATTTGAAACAAAAAGAAAAAAATTGGTTGAACGATGAAAAGTTACTTAGCGGTATTCCTAAACAGTTTAAACGCTCGGCATCTTTATTATTGGAACATGTGCGACGTAACCCTAGTATAAATGTTAATAAGCAAGGTGAAGTATTAATTGATGGAAAATTAATTGAAGGATCACATATTATTGATTTATTACATGATTTGTCTCGTAAACGTTCAAAAATTACGCAAACGCTTGGAGTAGATGAATTTGTTAATGCTTTGAAAAAATATAATGTACCATTAGAGGCTATAGGAAACCCATTACGTAAAATGTTATTCACTTTACCTCGGAAACTCTCCTACCATACACCTCCGGAAGAATCAGATGATCATGCAGTTAGTAGTGTCAAGCGGTTGAATAAGCCACTTGTGAAAGGTGTTGATTTATTTTCAAGTGGTGCTGAGGAAGATATCAAAGACGATTCATTCTTTAATAAAGGAAACTCGACAGAAAAGAAGATACGGCGCAAAGCTAGAGCACTTAGACGGTATACTCCTTTGTACTAGAGCGATGAACACCTTACTTTCGAAATTATACAAAAATTTACACGGAAATCCCTCAGCTTTTTCTAGTATTGAAAAATTATATGCTGAAGCTAGAAAGCACCGTAAAACAATTACACGTAAAAATGTTAAAGATTGGCTTTCAAAACAAGATAGTTATACTCTACATAAACAAGTCAACAAAAAATTTTCACGTAATCGTATTTATGTTACAGCTATGGATCAACAATGGGAAATTGATTTGGCAGATATGTCTTCTTTAGCAGATTTTAACGATGGATACAAATTTATGCTTACATGTATAGATGTATTAAGTAAATACGCATGGGTTGAACCTTTAAAATCAAAACACTCAAAGAATGTTTGCGATGCTTTTCAAAATATTTTAAAAAGAGGTCGAATCCCTTGGAGAGTGCGCAGCGATAAAGGAAAAGAATTTGTCAACAAAGATTTCCAAAAATTATTGAAAACTAACGATATACATTTTTTTACTTCTCAAAACGAAGACATTAAATGTTCAATAGTGGAACGGTTTAATAGAACTTTAAAAACTAAATTATTTAAATATTTTACAGAGTTTACCACTTATAAATGGATTGATATTTTACCCGCAGTTGTTTCCAACTACAATCACTCTGTTCATAGATCTATTAAGGAAAAACCTATTAATGTAGATTATTCTAACGAAAAAATTATATGGCAAAGACTCTACCCTGAAAGATTATACACTAGAAAGCCTAAGATTGATATAGGAGATTACGTGCGAATTAGTAAACATAGAGGTGTATTTGACAAAGGTTATTTACCTCAATGGAGTGAAGAAGTTTTCAAAGTAAAACATGTTGTGAAGACCCGAAATCATATACTTTATACAATTCAAGATCTGGAAGGCGAAGATATAGAAGGACGTTTTTATGAAAAAGAACTACAGAAAATCGATTTTAATCCTAATATCAAAGAATACAAAATTGAAAAGGTTTTGAAGACTAAACAATTACCAGATGGTCAGAATAGAGTACTTGTGAAGTGGTGGGGTTATCCTGAAAAATTCAACAGTTGGATTTTAGAAAAGGATATACAAAACGACGACAACGACGATTACGATGAACAACTTTGAATTGACATATTATGCTCAACAAGATGAGCTATTATCACAAAATTTTTTAGGAGTTTTTGCTTGCGATACTCTACCGAAGATAGTTAAAAGACCCGCGGCTTTAATTGCAAACACCGATACATCTTTTCAAAAAGGAAGTCATTGGATAGCTATGTATTTTGATAATGCTAACTCTGTATATTATTTTGATTCTTATGGCTTACCACCAGTTATTCCTGCTTTTATAAATTATATTAACAAAAATGCTTTAATAATATATACAAATAAGAAACATTTACAAAATTTTAATAGTAGGGTTTGTGGTATATATACTTTATATTTTTTGTATTATAAAGTGCGACATGTTCCTATGTATAAAATGTTTAAAAGTTTCAGTAACACAAATTTTGTTTATAATGATAGATTGATTTGTAAGTTTTTTCATTGTAAATTTTCTGTAAAAGGTCACTTGCGAAATAAATTATGTACACGTTTGTAAAAAGTTAACTCCTTCTATATGTATTTATATATATAAATTTTACTTCACTTTGATAGCTCCGCCTCCTTCATATTTTTGTATAATTTTATTGGTTATTTTAGTAGCTCCGCCTTTTTATAAATTTATAACTGAGTGTTTAGTTGTTAAATAAAACTTTTTTATTTTGAAATGGATAGTAGTAATAGTACGCATTCAGAAACGTCTCGCATTAGCGTTTGGGAGTTTTTTGGAAAACGTCTACCTCGAAACGAAGTGGTTTTCTTCAGTCAGGTCATACTAATATACATTGTAGTCATTACAGCTATAATAAATTTATCTCTCTACAATAATAATACACAATTGTGGGTTGGTCTTTTGTGCGCTTGTATAGGATATTTATTACCTAGCCCCGTACCGACCGTATTACAGTCATCTAATTCATTGAAGACCGTACCTATAGCAACAGCAAACAACATTATAAATAATGACAACCTTTGAAGATCAATTTTATATCACATTACCTAGTAATAGCAAAAATGGAAACAAACCCTCTGATTTTTCAGCCCATCTACCTTACCGTTTAAAACTAGATGGAAGCTGGGAGGTAGGACTAAGTGAAATAATATACCCCTATAGTTGGGCTACATTTACCAATCATGGTGGAGATAATGTAATAACGTTAACTACGGATGGTGTTGGAAATAAGGTCAAAAAAATTAAAGTAATAGTTTTTGAAAAACATTACTTTACCATATCTGAATTAATTGAAGAGTTGAATGCAAAAGTTGGAGCAGCTATTGCCGGAACTAACATGGAAATCATGTTTTCATACGATGAACATAGTAGAGGATTAGTTAATTTGAAAATAAAAAGTGGTACAATCTTACGTAAAATCGAAATAAGCAAACGATTAATGGAGCTTCTCGGATTTGGCGCTACCAATACTGAGGCCTATGCAACTGCTGATGATTTTTTAAATAGAGCTGTGAATATTAACTTATATACTGTTGGAGAGAAACCTCCAAAAAATTCTAACACACATATTCCACCATCCAAAGCTGTTTTTCTTGCCGAGCCTGGAACTAATCATTTATACATGTTAGGTATTCAACCACCAAATTTGAATGATTTACAGAATTTTTATGTTTACTGTAATATTATTGAAAATCAGATTGTTGGAAATACTTTAGCGCCGCTTTTACGTATAGTAAATGTTCAGGGAAAATACAAAGATAATGTGAGTCGTTTATATGAAACACCTCACTATATACCAATTCAATTGAAAGAAATTACAGTACTCGAGATTAATATAAAAAACAGTATGAATGAGCTTATACCCTTTCAGTTTGGGAATGTTATAGTTAAATTACATTTTCGGCGACGTACTCCTTTATTCCTATAAGCATAGTATCAAATTTTTATTTACTCATTCATTCATTTGCATTTGGACACGTTGTCGTCAGGTTGAATTTTCGCAAACGCTCTTAATTAATTAATTCATTTAGTTGTTGTTCCTTTTAATTTTCAAAGCAAAATATGCATACCGTATTTATTCCTGAAACCGTTGATTACTGGATCAAAATTTATCAACATAGTATTCAAGATAATCAATTTCAATTAGGTGGTAGTTTAGAAGGTTTTCGAGCAGCATACCCGTATTATTATAGACATCAAGGAGCTGGAGTTGGTAATTTTTTTAAGAGTTTGTGGCGTCTAGCTATGCCTTTGTTAAAATCTGCAGGAAAGCATGCACTTGCTGCAGGTTCCAAAATTGCAGGTGATGTTGTAGAAGGTCGTTCTTTTAAAGAAAGTGTTGCCGAGCATGGACGAAACGCAGCTGGTAGCTTATTACACGAAACGGGCGAGCGCATTCATAAAGGAAAAGGTTTAGGGAAGCGTAAACATATAAATTCTACGATACATATAAAAAGCAATAAAAAGTTAAATGATGGTCAGCGTCAACAACATCAACATCAAAAACAACATAAACGTAAACACCTGAAACGACGTTCCTCATTCTTAAAAAAGACTCCACGTAGAGTAGTCGGTTTCAAGGATATCTATTCAAAATGAGTAAATTTATTGATGCTGCGTCGTCTCCTAGTAGTAAAACGGAGTTAGATTTATTTACCGTACCTCCAACACAAGTTGCTATTCGTAGAAGTTTTTGGTCTGAAATTCAGTTACAAAATCCTTGTACTAATGAAGGACCTTACGAGTTTGTTATTTCACCTGATTCATATATGTTGGACTTATCAAAAAATTTTATATATTTTACTATTCGAATTACGAAAGCTAATGGCGCTGCTTGCACTTTAACAGCAGACGCCAACAACAATATCAGTGGTAACGTTGTGGCGCCAATTAATTTGATCGGCAAAACATTTTTTAAACAGATCAAGATGTACTTAAATGGAAAATTAATATCTGACAGGTAAGTTTTATAATTAAATGTATGTTTACGTTTTTTAATTTTAACATTTTAACATTTCAGTGGGGATAGATACGCTTACAGATCTTATTTGGAAACGGAATTGAACTATGGTCGTGATGCTAAGTCGACACATGTTGCAGCTGCTGGTTATGCTTTTGAAAATGGTGATGTTCTCGATATAAAGAAAAACAAGGGTGCTTTGGAAAGAGTTCAGATGTTCAAAAACAGTGCAGTTGTTGAATTAATGGCTCCTATACACGCCGATCTATTTATGCAAGAACGTTTTCTATTGAATCAATGTACTTTGAAAATTGATTTATACAGACATAGAGATGATTTTTGCTTGCAAAAATTTATATCTACTGACAACGAAGCTTATAAAATCGAGGTTAAAAGCATGTCTCTATTTATTAAAAAAGTTGAAGTTGCGGATAATATCAATCTAGCTATTGAATCCATGTTACAAAATACAGCTGCAAAATACCCTATTCGTCGATGTCATGTTACAAGTCTATACATAACAACTAGTCGTCGCTCAGCTCCTCTGAACTCATTGTTCACAGGTCCTTTACCTCGTCGTCTCGTTGTGGCGCTTGTTGATGGTTCGGCTGCTAGGGGTGATTATTATCAGAGCCCCTTCAATTTTAAGCATTTCGGATTAAACGAGATTAAAATAACAAGTGGCACTACAACCTTACCTACAACACCATATATGCTAAATTTTAAAGAAAACAAATATTTGCGCACTTTTGTACAATTATTTGAGGGTGTAGGAATCGGTACAGATAACAAGGGTAATGAAATTACTCGAAATTCTTTTACAACGCATAACACGGTTTTTGTTTTTGATTTGACTCCTTGCGGTATGGATGGTAATTTTTGGGAACTTGTACGTGAAGGAACCACTAGCTTACAGATGAATTTTGGCGAGGATATACCAGATGGTGGTATTGAAGCACTTATATACGCAGAATTTGACTCTCTCGTAATGATTGATAAAAATCGTGAAACCTTTACAGATTATAGTATTTAAATACGTTATATTTATATGTACATTTCATCTCATTTTTTTATAATAAAAAAATCACTTATAGTTGTTGTTTATACACTCCTTCTCTTTAGGTATTGTTTAAAAATATTCTTTTAATTTATTCCTAATTATAAATGAACTTCCTTTTATTACTCCTCCTTTCCTTTATTTTCTCCTTTAATTCTACAGTAATACGTAATTATCTTGTACGTTCTTTTTACCCTAAGACCTGTTTGTGCATATTCTCTACATATCGTTTACTCGTACATCTCTAAATATCTGACTACAGTAAACCCTTTTTTATATTCCCGAAGTTGACACATACACACACACACTCATAGTAGAACTCTAAAGAAATTATCTTTACTATTAAACGCAATAAATAAAAATTTTTATTAATTTTAATTCAATTTAATTTATTTGAAACAAAATATATATATATACAAAATTTAAAACAAAATAGAATAAATTATACATATATACAAAATTTAAAAACAAAATAAAATATACATATATGCACTCGCCTTCGCCGCCGCCGGCGCCGCCGCCGTCGCACCCCCACGCTAAAAGTTTCACGCGTATCCACTAAAATTTTTACAAATTTTAATAACTATTTTAGTTAAACAAAAATTTTTACTCTAATATATCAATTAACTGCTAAGTAATAGGTACAAGATCTATCAATAGCCTTTATTTTATCGTAAAATTTTATCGTATAAATCGTGTAAATAATTGAAAGCTTCTAGAATATTCTAGAAATGTTCTTTGTCAAGTTTTAGACAACTCAGCTATATACCATACATTAATATACATGAATTAGAAATCTGTAACATGTTGCAGTTGTAGTAAAAGCTTATAATAATTTTACTCTCATTAAATATAAAATTTATATGTCTACTACATGTTTTAACTATAACATCTGAACTTACTAGAAACGCGGCAGCGCTAGTTTTACCCTCTCCTCGACGTAGCGACTGTCGGCGTTTTCCCATTCAGCCCTCGCACCTGGGGGGAGGATATTCCACAGGTGCGAGGCTAGGTGACCGTCGACCAGCGAAGGGTTTTCAAACATCCGGCGTAGACGTTTCATAAAACCCCAAAAGGGTTTCTGCCTAGCCGGATATTCAACCCCTCGCTGGCTTTTCCACCAGCTCTTGAAGTCCGTCGAGGCCTCCTCCCAGAAGACGGACGCCCACGCGTCAATGTCGGCCGTCGTTAAAAACGGCTCTAAATTAATAATAATGAAATAGTATACATATTAATTTTTAATTCAAAATATTTGTAAAATCAATGTACCGTAAGCCTCGTAGGCGGCTCTCAACGTCGAAATAAACGTAACGAAAACGGCTTCCATTGGTAGTCTCGGGTGTCGCGCGCAAGTACAAAAATAAGAATGGTTCTTCTTCTTCTATTTTTTCTATTTATACCTCTTTACCCTCATTAAACCTTTTCCGGTTTTTTCTGCTTTTTGGTTGAATCTTTTCGGTTTTTCTTTGAAGGTTCTATCAAAATAACAATAATCACCATCTTAATTGTTTTGGTATTGCGTCTCTTTAAAGGTTTTAGGCTCTAGGTTATTCTAGAAAACTATCAAAATAACAATAATCACCACCTTAATGATTTTGGTAAAGCGTCTCTTGCTACCGTGTTTTATAGAACCTTTGACCTTTTCTAGCATTTCTAATTGGTTTTATGATCTAAATGGCTTCACCTGTCTAACCTTTCTATGTTTGCTCTGGGAAACACTCTGTATACAAAACCGCATCTACCTACATAAATCATCTAATATAATGTATTAATTTCCGATACGTAGAATAACGTTCATGTATTGATGATTTAGTTCTTTTCTTTTTTCTTTTTCTTTTTCTTTTTCTTTTCTTTTCTTCAAATATTTTTGAGGTATCAATTATTTTTTACATTTAGAATATTTTTCATCTCAACTGTTCACTTTTCTACATGCGCTTTATACCCACTCTTTTGGGTCATTTTTCTATAAAAGAATTTGATCATTTACAACTTTATAAGTATAAACCCGTAGGAATAATGTTTCAAGTTTTATAGACTTTTAGAGTTTTTATATGTGGAATTAAGCATTCTGATCTAAAAGACCGTTCTAATTTGGACGATCGTTCAGTATGCAGGGCTTCCACTTCACTTTTCTGTGAACCTGCAGACGGCGCACCTCTTATTTTGGAGCCCGAGGGCGCGTTTTTTGAAGGACTTCCTCCGTGGGCGGAGGGGGTCAATTTTATAAATGAATTCTTTCTTTTATGTTTTCCATTTTTTTTTTGTTCACGTTATTATTTTTGTTTTTAGACTACAATATTTTAGTGATAAACAAAAATAAAATAGTGTTTCAAAAGTTTTATAATAAAATAGAATGTTGCATTAAATTAAAAATTTTTGATACGTAAAGATTTTTTTAAGTCGTCAAATTTTCCGTACGTTTTTTAGGACCATCTCGTTTGGTCCTCTTTCTATAAAAGACCTTTTTTTGTCTACATGCTTTTTACGGCCAATTCGCTCTGGTCATTTTTATAAAAGACCTTCTTGGTCATTTTTGGCAGAACATCAAAATTTTTACGCATGCACCCGTAAGGATAATGTTTCATCTCGTAATGACTCTCTCGAGATTTTACTCATTAAACAGACCATTACTGACCAGATTGACCGTTCTGACATTTGTTGACTTGAACGATCGTTCAGAAAATGGGACCTCCGAAATATATTTACACCTGCAGGTGGCACCCTTTTGACAAAGGGGGTCCGGGGTGCAAATTTTTGTGGGCTTCCTCTTCCGAGGGGGGAAGCCGTTTTTACACTCAATCACTTTTTATTTCTTTTCCATTTTTTGTTCATTTTAGTTTTCCTTTTTACGTTCATCATTGATTTTCCTTTTCCACGCACAATAACACATTTATTACCATAATAGAAAAATTTACCGTAATTCTACTATTACGGTAATTCCCAAATCTGTATCCTTTACCGTACGTCAACTCTCCAAATTTTCTACACGCTTTTTACGACCAGCTCGTTTGGTCATCTTTCTATAAAAGACCTTATTTGTCTACATGCTTTTTACGGCCAGCTCGCTCTGGTCATTTTTATAAAAGACCTTCTTGGTCATTTTTGGCAGAACATCAAAATTTTTACGCATGCACCCGTAAGGATAATGTTTCATCGCGTAATGACTCTCCCGAGATTTTACTCATTAAACAGACCATTACTGACCAGATTGACCGTTCTGACATTTGTTGACTTGAACGATCGTTCAGAAAATGGGACCTCCGAAATATTTTTACACCTGCAGGTGGCACCCTTTTGACAAAGGGGGTCCGGGGTGCAAATTTTTGTGGGCTTCCTCTTCCCAGAGGGGAAGCCGTTTTTACACTCAATCACTTTTTATTTCTTTTCCATTTTTTTGTTCATTTTAGTTTTCCTTTTTACGTTCATCATTGATTTTCCTTTTCCACGCACAGTAACACATTTATTACCATAATCGAAAAATTACCGTAATTCTACAATTACGGTAACTCTAGAACATACATTTTTAACCGTGCGACCTATAAATCGACTTATATGTTTACTGTACGACCTATAAATCGACGAAGAAATTAACCGTATATGTTTACTGTACGACCTGTAAATCCGACAAAAGCAAAACGTGTATGTTTACTGTACGACCTATAAATCGGAAAAAAGTGACAAATTATAGGTCGTACACAAAAGATAGGAGTATCCTTAAGCGTACGACCTATACGGGCCGGCCTTACTACTGTCCTGTAAGAAGCAGATCCATGAGGCGTTGAAACGTCCCAGGGGCATTGCAGAGACCAAAAGGCAGATAGTTGAACTCGTAAAGTCCAATAGGTGTGTTAAACGCCGTTTTTTCTTTGTCTGCCTCGGCAATAGGTATGGACCAGTAGGCGTTAGCCTGGTCAAGGGTAGTAAAGTATTTCATACCCTTGAGTGTGTCCAGGATATCATCAATCCGCGGGAGAGGGTAGACATCCTTTTTCGTGACCTCGTTGAGACCACGAAAATCAACACACATCCGGTGTGACCCATTTTTCTTGCTAACCAAGACGGTGTTAGTAGCCCAGGGAGAAGTGCCAGGCCGAATAATACCTTTCTCTTGGCGCGCTTTGACCTCTTGTATGATGAGATCCTTTTCCTTGGGCGCGGTGGACTGGGCGAGCGTCACCCGTGCTGATCTCATGGTGCACGAGGTCAGTGGAACCTGTGTCCTTTTCATCAACAGCGTAGAGGTCAGTAAATGCGACCAGCAGATCGAGCAACGCTGTTTTGTCCTGTGAGGAGATATCTGAAGATATCACAGCATTGGTTTCAACCCACTTACGGTCAAGAATGGTATCAGACTTGACGGCCGATCCCTGTGAGGAATCAGTATGCATCTGCACATGACCGATGGTCGTGTGTGGGTAGAGAACCACTGCGTGTGTGCTTGGGTTAACTACCTGTAGGGGTATGCGACCATTGGTCACAGTACTCACAGTACCAGCAAAGTATACATTACGTTGCTGACCCAAAAGAGGCTTAGGGAAGAAAGCTACTTCGGGTACAGTTGCATATATTGGAGGTACGGGTGCAGTGAATTGTGTTAGCGAGCGAGGCTCAAGGACAATCAACTCCTGCAAGGGGAGCACCCCACGAGCAGAAGGTGGATTGTGGATGAGGCCTTCACATGGAACTCGAAGTTCCTTGAACTGGAGAAAGGATTTCTCCCAGCTCAAGCTGACGCAATTGAAACGTCCGAGGAAGTTCGTCCCCAAGACTAGTTCAGCTGAACAATTCTCTTGGACCTGGACTTGAATCCCTTCAGAGACATCAGCCACTGTCACCGTGACATAGGCAGAGCCTAGCAGTGGGATTGAGGACCCATTGGCTGCTATGGGGCGAGCCCTAGTCTCTGTGAGTACTAAGTCGGGTAGCTGGACCGCCAACTTGTGATCCAGGAGCGAGAAAACTGTTCCAGTATCAATTAGAGCTTTGGCCTCTACCCAATTGTTCAGTAGAACCTTGATATGAGGGGTCCTCATTTCAGTTGGGTAGAAGGCTGATACTACATGACCTGGGTCAGGTACAGAGTCATCAAAGCTCGACTCTGGCGCATTGGTTCGCCTAGGTATGGGTAAACCAGTGCGTCGGAGTAAACCTACCAGAGCATAGCCAACCGATGTTTCCGGATTGGCCTCAGGAGTTGGATGGACCTGAACAGTTAGTACATGATCTGACCTCTCTCCTGAGCTCTGAGTAGCTCCTAGTGATTCAACCTCAGCATCAGAGAGCGGTGGCACCTCTAGTACAGGGGATGCAGGCGCATCAGAATCACTAGGCTCGCGAAAACGGCCTTTCTCTAGTGTAACTGGAGAATTTCCAGGCGGTGGTCGAGGGCAGTTTGACCCTGACCTGGCCATGGAATGACCACTAGCCCGTCTAGAAGAGGTCCTACTTCCTCTGGTTGACCCACGGGATGAGGCAATGGAGGAAGCTCGCGAGTGTGGCCGAGAAAGAGACGAAGTCCTTGATCGTGATCGAGACCCGGACCTGTGGGAGGCCCTTGATAGTGAACGTGTGTTCTCCCACCAGGGTTCAATCTGATCAATCTCAGCTGCCCTCAAGAGAAGTGGCAGTTCTACCACATTCAATCGACAGACATGTTGTTGGTAATCAAACGTAATATTCTGGAATTGTTCTAGAAAGTCCAATCCAAGAATCAGATTGACCGGTGCCCAGAAAGGAGACGTAGTCTTACACACATGGAGATGTATATCCACTCGTGTGTGTGGCTGACGGGTTCCAGGCAACATTATCTCATACGGTCCTGAAAGGAGAGTATGTACAGCTTTACCATTGATACTCATCAATGGATTAAAGTCGTGATGTTGCTGGAAAGCCATCGCCGCCTTCGGACTTTCTTTGACCAGCGCTTTGTGAAGGCATTGACTAATAATAGTCCGTGGACAACCAGTATCAAGGAAAGCTGGAGTTTCCTTGTGGTCAACCAGTACAATAAAACACGGAGTAATCCTGTCTAACTGAGTTGGCACATCGTTCTGTATGTAATGAAAACCTACCCAACGCTGAACTTTCCGGAGGAGGTTCAACGGAGAGTATTGGCTAACAAACCGAACCTGTCTTTTGCGCAGGCGGTAGCTGAGGTAATTGGAGATCCCAACGTAGATGAGAAATCCTGTACCGGCCAGTACTGCCAGGGCAATAAGTGTATTAAAGATGAGCTGCACTGGTCCGCTCAAAAGAGACTGTAAGCCCTGCATGAGGTTGTGCTGCTGACCAGTAATCACGTGGTTTGCTGCCAGACCAACACCTTCCAGTGAGGCTCTGATGTCAGTCCCTACCCCTGCAACCGCCTGATACAGGGTATCTGGTTGTAGGGATAAACCAGCTGTATAGTTTACCAACCGGTTTAAGACCGCTTCAATTTGCTCCGTCTTGTAGACGTACTGTTTAAAGAAAGCAAAACTTGAAGGGGTCATTGCCAACTGATCATGGAAGAGCGCAGGAGCATCAAAATGAGTGACGTTGAAGCGCTGTTTCCAGAACAGCTCCAGCGGAATATGGCTCACATGGACCGTGCCAGATTCAGTAAACCAGCCAGAGCGATTTCGGAAAATTCCTGTAAAGTGGTGGTCACACGGCACCTTTGGACTGAATTTAGTGAGATCTGGGCCACCAGGGGTGGCAAAATAAATGGTACCGCCAACCTGTACGGGTAGATACTTGTAACAGGTGTCTCCCACTCGGTACGAATGATAGACATAAGTGGCGTTGACCTTTTGACACGGCCATACTGTCAGTGCTTCACCCGTAAATTCCGCCGTCAGGTCATTCCTCTGAAGGAATGCCCGGGCTCCTAGTGTAGGGTCAAAACGAAGCAACTGCCAGGTCAGATCAAGGTAGCGTTGAGCGTGAGAACACAACTCTAGCCACATGAATCGAAAATTGTTAATTTCCGACTCTTTGATCTGCTGAGCCAGGTAATTCAGTTTGGCATTGACGGGGTCAGGGACGGAGTCCTTTGCCAATCCGAATAGCCTCTGGGTCAGATTAAATCTTCCATGGATGCGTAGAAGAAGACCCTGATCCGTTCGTACTGTATTCAACCGGAGGTCAGGACACAGTCGAAACACACGAGAGTTTCCCGGGATCTTCAGGGCAACCTGCAAATCATCGATGATGATGTGGTTCCCTGATACAGACGCAGTGTAATTACCTTGTGGCCGATAATGGCACTGTGCTGTAAAGTTTGTGGCAGGCCAAACAATTACCCCGTCTAGAGTAGTGCATTGACCTGCAGTGGGACTGCATCCACCTACATCTCCTAAGGTACTTAGAGCTGTAGTGCCATCCCACGAAGTGACCTGTCCCTCCTCGATGAAAAGGTTAGTCACTGTCTTGCAGACGTCATTGCAGCACCATGAGTACATCACCTCCAGTGTTTGGTTAGTGCTATAAAAGCCAGGACGTATTTCCACGAGCTTTTGTAAACCAAACACCTTTGTGCGATGTGCTAGTGTACACGCCGCTGGCGCGAGGTGCTGAGTAGTAATGACGTCCGCAGTAATGCCCCTAGATCCGAAAAAACCAGTGTTTGTGCATACCTTGTGATTCCGCAAGGTACATTTCCATGCTTTAGTCGTGATTGGATCGGAAATAGGTACATATACTGCATTCATGCGTCGTGGACTCCACGAAGATTTTGGTGGTTTGCATTCAACTTTTTGAGGTAACTCAAGTGGATGACCGCTTCTTGAAAGACCACAAAATTGGTATTGAGTAGCATGTGTTGCAGAGCTCATTCCTAAGAACAGTAGTGTCACGAAGGCCCAATTTATTACAAACAAAATATTTACAAACGGTGTCTGCAAATTTACACCAAAATTTACATTTTTCACCCATCGGGCGGCTTCATTCTTCGACGTCGTCGTCGTCGGACGACGCGGGCTCCTCTCCGGGGAAGTCGATGACCAAGCCTCCTCCGGGGTGGACTTCTCGAAGAACGCCAATCTTCGGGGACCGCGGGACGGTAGCCGTCGGAAATGGCGACGCCTCGGTGACGTTGACGGCATTGTGAACGGCGGGCAACGGTTCTCCAAAGGCGTTGGCGACCGGTTGCTGTGGTGCAATCGCCGCCAGAGTTTGGGCTCCCGTCGTCGTTGTCGTCGGTGACGTGGCAACAACTGCTGTGGGCCGCACGTTGCGACTGGCCTTTTCCACAGCGCGGCGGACGGCGTCCACTGCCGGTGACGACGGTTCACCGTCCAACAGGATCTTGTCCACCGGGGTGGCGCGAATAGTTCCGTCCGCGATAAACTCGAGCACCCGTCGAGCGACGTCGGGTCCCAAAATCCGCAACACCGCTGGTGCCGATAGCATGACGTCGGCGGCCGTAAGTGCCTCAACCTCGAACGGCTCGTTGAGTAGCGCCCAGGGGAGGTGGGGAAACTTTTTGGCCAAATCGGTTGACCAAACAGCCCGCATCGCGTCAGTGACGGATGAGGAATCTGTAAGCAAGAAATCATTAAAGCCGGAGACTTGTAAAGATATCTACTTTGTTAACTTGAAACTTCAGAAAAAGAAGGCAGTTTACCTATCAGATTCATCGATTCCAGCTGACCCACGACCTCCAATGCGGAGTCCGTGGGAATTCCGGGCGGCGGTCCCTGGTTGATAACACGTGCCGGTGGCGCCGTTGTACCTTCCGTCGGTCGATACGACGCGATTATGCTGACGTCCCCAGTCGTTTTTGGTGTCGCTGACGGGTTTACGTTGACCGGCGTCGCATATTTCGGTGGTGGCGGCGGAAAAGTCGACAACGGGGTCGCCGAAACCACTGCCGTAGCTGAAAAACCAATACTGATTACACAGACAGGATAACACAGTTGTGAGCGATCCGCCAGGTGTTCAGCCAAAACTTCATCATCCAGATCAAATAAATCTGGGTGAAGAAGACCGTCGGTAACCCCTACAGCATTATTTTGCCGTGGAGGTGACCGATATTGGTTCCCTATCCCGTGAGGAGTTGGATTAGTATACCTCCGAAAATTTCCACTTGCCCCCTGAGGAGAATAACCAGAATTACCAAAATTAGTCTCACCAGGCAGTGTCGAATTTCGATTAGGGCAAGCCGTTGCCCGGTGCACTCGTAGTTTTCGGCAATGCGGGCAGGGTCTGTCGCATCGGTCAGTCGGGTGCACCCTCGTTCGACAAAAATAGCAACGGCTGGCGCCGGTGGCGGAGGCGGTGCTAGGGCCGGCGCTATCGGGATTTTGCGCCCGGCAAGTAGCGTCATTGTGGGTGCAGCGTCCATGGTAGGAGCACATCTGTAGATGTGCCCCTGACGGGCGATCGCCGGCGGTCTGGACACGCGTCGACGGCGTCGATGACGGCGTCGAATTTCTCGAAGGTGGCGCCGATTGCTGAGCCGTAAGTCGCGCAACGTGAGCCGTGAGCCGGGCCATCTCCGATTGTAAACGTCGAACCTCGTCGGACGGCGTGGCCGACGGACGTTGAGCGGTGCTCCTCTGATTCGACATTGACCTGACGTTGTCGGCGGTCCTCTGTTCTGAAGAGAAAACAGCATTAGATGGGGCAGTGTACCTAATCTCATCCCGAAAAATCTGTGATTCCGCGTAACAGGCTGCTTTGAGAGTCTCTTCAAGAGTTGTGAACTCCCTGAACTTAATACTATCTCTAAGGACTGGTCGCAACCCTCTTAGAAAGATAGGTTTAATAATAGAATCCCTAACGTCAGTCGCGAGATCCGGATAAGCCACCCTGGACAGTCTCTTAAGGTGCTCAAGGTAGACTATCGCGGATTCAGTCGGCTTCTGCAGGCGATCCTGGATCAACTGCTGATGCAGATCTGAATCACGCCCTACTGGAAAGTCTCTCCTAAGAAAAGCTGTGAACTCTTCGTAGCGGGTAGGCTGCGGAGTACCACTGCTAAAGTCCCGGTAGGATGCCAGAGCAGGACCTGTGAGGCAAGACTCCAAAAACGCGATTTTATATGCATGATCCGCTTCCGTTACCCCTTGAAGTGTAAAGAAGCGGGTCAAGTGGGATATAAAATCCGTTATGGACTCACCAAAAGCACCCGAAAAGGCAGGAGGGGCCATGAAGCTGGACACAGGAGGGTGCCTTCTGCCATTCATAGCCTCTAGCTTTTGGTTGAGTGGTCCAAGGGCATTTTCAAATGCAGCTTGGACCTTATTCTCAATCTGTGAAGGTAAATCAATTTCTGACTTCATAGATGAGAATTCGTCTTCCTGTAAGGTATCTAAGACTGATGATCGTGCCTGTGAAGTTATTCGATCAAACTGAATAGAGAGGGGTTCACTTGTCCGTTTAAACTTAGTACTAAGTCGACAGGAACGTCTAGGTGTCTCTATTTTATAGGAGTAAAGTAAGAGTTACTTTTGTAGTCGCGTGGCGAGGAAGCGCGGGAAGTACGAGATCGTTTGCGCGACGGCGTGTTGAGGCTGTAACGCTTGTTCTTTACAATATCTAGCGGCCACTCAGCGATGGGGCTAGAAAAGGACAAGGTTTTAGCTCTCGGAACAGCCAGACGGAAAAATAGGTTGACTCAGAAGGGAATTTATCTGGTCACCTATGGAGGTAAAGAGGGGATAAACTGAGTGTAAAGAGAGGGAGGAGTATACCCAAACTTTAGAGATGAATGGGGCAAGACCCGGTTATTTGAACCAAAAGTATAATACATTTGAAAGAAAGTGGTGGAACTCCAAACCATAAAATTAAGGAACCGACGTGAGGGCGTACGGATAAACCCGCTCAAAAGGGAATTTTATCTGGAGGTTAGGTCCGTTGTACTAGTTTACAAACTTTGGGATATGGGAGGGCTCGTAACCGACAAAGTCCTACTCACCAGGAGTAGCGCATGGAGTAGCTTAAGAATTAATAAGTAAAGGGGGACAACTTAAAGTAAACTTAGTGGGTGCTAATAGATAGGGACAAAATTAGTTTACAAACCAGACTACGCAAAGGGAATCGCACTATTACGCAATCAGCCTCACTCACTAGGAGCAATTGCGAACTCTGAAAAGTGTGATGACTAGACAGGAGGATCCCGGGAGGACGTCATTCGCGTATATGCTACAACCGTGCCCAAAAACGGGAATGCGCGTTTTGAACAGAACGGGAACTCTCCAGGAGTATTATATACAGCTGAGGGCCGGGTTTCCGTTCACTGAGATGAAGTGAGGATCGCAGGTCACCAGTTGAGATATAAGAGCACCAGGTACCAGGGTGCTATTCTGACACACTCAGTCAGTAAAAGGGCATGGGGGTCCTTGGCCCAGCTGTGCCGGTGGTGGAGGTGGGGAAATGCAGGCTTCCTCCTATGAATCGAGGCTAGGCTCAACGCATCTTGAGATCAGGGGTACAGTCTGTCTCGAATAAATGAGTGTAAAGTGAGGAGCTAAGGCGGACTTAGTTGTAATGTGTTTAGGCGGACTCGAACACCTTCGCTTAGGCGGACTAGCGGTAATATTATGCTAAGGGACAAACCAACGGAGGGGGACTCAGGATTAAGGGCGACTCTAGTGCGGACATTATTAGGCCAGCTAACGAAGGCGTTTGAGTGTAAAGAAAAGAATACAGGGGGGTCTTTTACACCTTAGGCCCAACCAGTGGCTGTGCCGTAATTCCTGAGGAATTATTCTGGTGGGGGCACTAAAGAAGATCATAAATGAGAAAGAAATGCGAGAATTTAGATAAGAAATTTACAGGAAGGTTGGCAACCCTTGCAGTTGTTAGACACAGGCAGTACTGACTGCAAATGCCTAACAGTTGCGTATGTTGAACAACCAACCCAGCTGAGGCCGAGTGTAAACCCGTTCGAACCTACAGTTAAAGCTTAGAAGAGTAGTCACGTGCTGATCCATCAGTGCGGCTACCCTTGCGGACAACTTGATCAGTGCCACGGACCGAGTGCATCTCAGGTTGCGTGAGTATGTCTACTGATGTTTCCCAGGCACCGGTAGCACACAGACACAACCCTAAAAACGAGAGCCGTAGGTGAGAAAATAATGCTACAATCATCACCTAGAACTCAAGTGGCATCTTGGAAACCCACAGTAACCCGGTACTGACGTCAAAAGATGTGATACACACCACCACACTCGGTGCTGACCTCAGGTAACTGGGATGTAAGTGCCATAATCTCAGATTGCAGTATGTACGCCAAAAGTAAGAGCCTACGGCTACAAACTCTGTACGGCAATACGGGGCATCGCCGTTGCTGACGCCAGAATAAGACTGTACAGTCTTAATTCCGATACTGGAATAGAGATTTATCATTGTGGACATCAGTAGATAGGGCCCTAGGCCAGCAACCTTGCTACGACAACATGGAGCATCGCCGTTGCTGACGTCAAAAGGTAGTAGCTGAGTCTCAGTTATCCTACGACAATGTTATGAGATGCAGTTGTTGCAGACGCCAGATGTGCGGTTTGTAAGGCCTCACATCTCCGAACAACAATACGGCGCATTGTTGTTGCTGACGTCAAGGACTGAAGTCGGAATAATCGACCAATCCTAGTGCAACAACACGAGCCTCTGCTGTTGCAGACGTCAGGAAGACAGTGCCATACGGTCACCATCCTGCAATAACAACCTGTTACGTTGCCATTGCTGACGTCAGAGGTAGAGCCGGAGGGCCACCCACCCCTTAAAGCAACAGCAAGGGATGCCGCTGTTGCAGACGCAGGGGGAGGACACGGAGAACCTGCAACCCCTGAATGACCACCTGATATGTGGTTATTGCTGACGTCAGAAGCATGACCCCGCTAGTCAAGCCTCAGTGCAACAGTAGCATGTGAGGTAGTTGCGGACGTCAGAGGTGGGGTCGCACAAGACACAACACCTCATAACAACAACTCAATAAGTAGTTGTTGCTGACGTCAGTGGTCTTGATCGGTAACATCCTCACCACTTGCAACCACCCAGAAATAGAAAAAATAAAAAAGAAGAAAGGAGACCGTACAGTAGTGGAAAAAATAATAAGAATGACCTACTGAAGGTTTGCCAACTATGACGTATGTGTGACCAGTGAAGAAAAGTTTTGTTTTTGAAAAAATTTGAATAGAAGTGAAAGAGAATGTTTTGTTTGGTTGGGGTTTTTTTTGGTAGGAAAAAGGATAAATTTTAATTTGTTTGTTTTGAAAAGGAGAGAAAGGAAATGGGTTATAAGTTTTTATTGAGTTGATTTTGGAGATAAGAAAATTTATTAGGTGAAAAAGTTATTTTAATTGGGTCACACACGACGCATAGGGGACGGAGAAATAGAAAAGGAAAGTAAATAAAATTAAAATTTGAGGCCCGAAAGATAAGCAATGTGATCTGTTAAGTACGGTGTTATATGTGTCAACAGTAAAATTTTGGCTTGTTTGGCCGGAAAAATGAGCAACTTGGCTAGTGCTCAGTGGAGATAAGAAAAATTTTGAAAAAGTGTGTTGACACACATACCGGACACAGATAACAACTCACGACCACACTTGACGTCCAGAATCAAGAGTGGAAGGTGTACTGTACCTCGTGATCGGAGATCCCGAAACCCTCAGGGGCTGTGAAAACCTCATGGGTTGTGATACTCAAGTACCCGTACCTAGGTATACTGTAGTTAGAGTACGTGCTAATCACAGTCATACTGTAACCAAAAGGCCTACGGCGCTACAGTAACCTTTCCGATCACACGCAGTGAATGGAGGCCCAAATTAGGGGGAAAAATAGAAAGAAAGAGGAAGATGAAAGCTCAGAGGAGAATTACGGCAGAATATTCGATTTACTCAACTCTGGGAATTTCATGACTCTTGGGGATTAAATCTGGGGAAAAATCGATACCAGAGGATTAACCAAAGCTTACGGAATTTACTATACTCATAAGGGGTTAATTACACGCAAGAATCATTAATTTAATCACGCGTGGGGCAAATCCCGACCTACAGTAATTAAGTTTTACTCAAATGCGGTGCTATCTGAGTTGGCATTAAACTCGAATATAAGGGCCTATTCCGACCTAAGGGGCAGTGTACCTTCTTACGGGCGTAACCAACTTATATGAGGGCAAAAATTTCATCCTAAGGGTCAGTATCCCACTTTGAATGTGAATCAGCAGACCTGAGAGAGGTTTCCCCACTCAAGTGGCGATTCTCATGATCTGATGGAGGTTTCCCCTACTCAAATCGAAAATTTACCTAGTTGAAAGAGGTATCTCACTCAAAAGGTTAAAAGGTTCGTTCCCAAGGACTGTGGAGTCAGACTTAAAGGTCGATTTTCCAGCCTCGCCATGTCACATTAAACGAAGTGGAGATATGTCACATTAAACAGAGGTGGGGATCAGTCACATTGACGGGCAAACCCGTACCATATCCCATAGGAAACATGGCCATGACACGGTAGGTGACATGCTGTGACCCCGTGGGGTGGCTCCAGTAATGTTCTTCGTTTCGGGAACCCAACCCAGCTGGTACTACCACAGGTAAACCCATGGTGTACCTCGGCCTTGTCCTAGGGTTAATGCTGTAGAATAATGGACAATGCGGCCGGGTCGGGGGTGTCAATCCCTAATCCTCATTCTACGGAATGGGGGACGGTGCCATTTGGAGAATGGCTTACTGTAGGGGACCCGATTGTTAACCTAAATCCCCTTTATCGGCCCTGACCTTAAGGGTCTGAGGGCTTTCTTAACTGAGGGTACTTCCGGGGGAAAACTGGCTTAGGGGAGACTCCCACAAATATACCCTCAACAATAACAACCCCTGAGAAGACTCACGGCACTTCTTCTCAAATTACTCGGTGCTGGGCGACGGGTTCGGGGTCAAACGTGGGGTCCTACGGACGGCGATGTGGGAACGAACTCCGAGCGATTCGGCGTGGGGATTCGGCGGCAGCTAAACGGCAGGCGGCGGCAAATAACGTTTCCTCGGCGAGGGGCGACGGGTCTCTACAATTAACGGCGACGGGGACGGGTTCCTACAGTCGGGTTACTGTAGGCGATGTGTGTAAGTGTAGGTCGGGGCGAAAATATGGTAATTTATTCGACGTACGGCAAGGCGCAGTTGACAACAATAAAATATATAAAAATATCGACGGCGGACGCGACGTGAAGCTAAAACGACGAAAAACCAGTTGAGAGTCGAAGACAACCCAAAAATGACAAAACATGCCCTTTTAAAGGGCTCCATAGACTACAGTATGCCTTGGGCGGAGTTAACACTCCCCCAAGCTAACTTCTGCAGCGGAAATCGTTGCAGAAGATGCCTATGATCACATAGACATTTTCAGTTCACAACGTTAAGCATTGGGGCGAGTTTTCACTCTCCATGCTTAACATAGGAACGTCACTAGTGAGAATTTCAACTAGTCGTTTCACGTTGTGAAACGTCGCTAGTTTTTACTGATAAGAAGTGCACGTTGTGCTCCAATTACAGCGATGAGCTCGGAGAGCTTATCTTTAACGGAAATTCTTGACTAGCGGGCACATACCGTAGTCTACGTGTGCGATTGAAAATAATAATTCGAAACGGAAATAAATGTGCGCAAAAGCAACAGAAATAAACATAACAAGTACACACATAAATTGCATGTAAAAAGTATAAAAACGAAACGCAAAATTGATGTGAATTACTGTAACACAGAATCATAACGAAAAACATAATAAAAATTGTGATGTGAATCACGTGACGTTCGACGAAATCCGTCGGCACGTGACACAACAAAACTTTTATTTTACAATTTAAAAACAACAGTCAATTACACATTCAGCATTGCTTAATTTCCAATTAGCAAATTTTCTTGTTCACTTTCATTGGCGTTTTGACTTTTGAGTATCATTTTCTTCAATGTGACCTTCGAAAGGGTAAAGCTGGAACACCATTCTTTATGCCACGTTGTTGATATCTGGCCAAGGAGTAGATGTTTGCACGTCTTCTATACTCTTAACGGACTAGAATCATCACTGTAATTGGCGTTTTCATCACTGTCACTCAAATTTGCGTGTTTCTACACCTGTTGATAATTAAACATATTGGAAATTGTAGCTTTTGCGAAGAATTTTGATTATGAGTCATATGAATTTTTGTACTGTAAAAGTTTTCCCATTGTGTATAAAATTATGACAACATAGATTCGTGGATCAAAAATCCTAAAAAAGTCAAAAACCTCAATTTTCTAAATAACACCCAAAAAAACGAAAATACCCTATCTGTCAGAAAAAACACAAAATTGGGGCATTCATATTCAGTATGCAACACATGTCTATAGTAAATAGCGATTTTTTTGAATTTTTGCGGGTACGCCTACCCATTTTTTCTACTGCCGGAAAGGCAGGCTTTAGAGGACTATAGGGTCATATAAGTGCCCACTTCACATGAGAGGTGCTCTTCGGGTGCTTTTTACCGCCTAGTGGAGGCCACAGGCTGGCATCTGCCTGACAACCAGGACTTGTTCGGCTACCTACCTCATAATGGAATAGGCCCACCTCCTCATGCGCCGCACTATCGCCAACATGCTAACTGGGCTGAGTGGACCATGGCAAGCAGCGTTCCAAGCTCGTCTACACAATTTGTCTACCCCGAGAGGATGAAAGGCTGTGTCTGCCTGGGCCAGCTACCAGAAATTCGATTTCGGGTTACACCCGGATTTGAACTTGGTTCTTGAGACTAGCAGTCAGAGGCCATAACCACTATACCAAGACAGTCGCTTGTGGTGGATTCAGTAATCAGCATTTTCGGCAGTTTTTGCTGCCAAATGTGGATGTAGATATCGGACTTTTTGGCTGATTATATGGTTAGTTCCTGTAGGCCAAAAGACATACCAGCAAAATAACTAAATGAGCTAATTGTTTGTTCACAATTAGCTGATTACTGCAGGTCACTTAGAGTACAGTCTAACAGTTCCCAACCTTACCAAACACAACCTTGAGTCATAATGTAACCTGTAGTCTATTTTTTCTATTTTTGATAAGAGTTGAAAACAAGTTCATGTGCCGAGCAACTCACCGAGGATTACTGTATTACAGCTATGTGCAACACTCTAAGGTGGCATGATGTATATGAAATTTTATTCCAAATATGGGAAAATGTGAATGATCAGAGTTTTTGCATCCCCTTCCAATCTTTCTTACTGTAATGTAACCATATTATGTGTCATCCTGGATAAAACTGGAATTAAACACCCAATGTTTTGATTCAAGTTAGTGATCTAAAGTGTGTTACATACATGCTTTCATCATAACTGCCACGTTCACAAGAACTTTTCCACAAACCACTAGTTTTTTAGTAACTGAGAAGTACACACTGGCTTGCAATAGAAAAGCACGCCGGTTTTCCTCAACAAGCTTTTGCAGCTCTGACAACCTGCTTCGTGCAGGTCGGACAATGGGCGATACACATGCTGAAACAGTTAAGTTAAGAATGAGAATCACTATATAATCACTTCACCTCATTGTAGCTTTGTTTTGGATTTACAGTTTTGCAGAGATGTTGGAGGACTGCCATTCAGATGCAAAGTTCCATCAAAAGTGTCATTCAATCATCCTATATCCACCATTTATTCGAAATCTACCTCAAAAAATTTAGTTTATGTTTTTACCATCTTTGCCAAAATCCACATTTCAGTGATAAAAATAAAAAAAACCCAACTATCTGCAACACTGCATTCCACCCACATAGGTTTGGCTGAAATCCGTTCAGAATGTTGAGAGTGGCCACAACAGCCACCTCAGTTGGTTTGAGCATGGTGATAGCCACAAATTCCCGGTTTCAAGTCCTGAAGCAAGCCAAGATTATTTTTCTTCCAATTTTCGCTGGTACACCTGTACTCATTTTTCAATAGACAGAAAGGCAGGCTTTACACAGTCATGTAATCGCCCACC
Source organism: Romanomermis culicivorax (assembly GCA_963922205.1). Classification (NCBI taxonomy): domain Eukaryota; kingdom Metazoa; phylum Nematoda; class Enoplea; order Mermithida; family Mermithidae; genus Romanomermis; species Romanomermis culicivorax. Next base: position 24,949 of record CAWUHX010000580.1, read on the forward strand.
TTTAATAAGACTCTTGCGAGCTGTTTGCCGCGTAGAGCAGGCCACATTCCACAGACTAGCTCCTGCCTGACCATGCAGGACTTGGTCGGCTACTTACCCGTAAATGAGATGGGCCCACCTCCTCAAGTCATTACAAAGATGCAAACTGGGCTAAGTGGACCTCTGCAAGCTGTGTACAAAGCTTGCCTACACAAATTATCTACCCGGAAAGGGTGGTTGACTGTGTCTTTCTAGCCCAACTACCATGAAAATCCGGATTACACACAAGATCGAACCTTGTTCCTGAGACTGATAGTTGGATGTGATAATCACTAGGCTGAGATGGTGCAAGACTAACTCCTACTGAATACCCGTGCAATGGGAACAGGCTGGCTCGACACTGGTTGTCCTTGATGGTTCCTCAAACGTGTGGCAAATGTGGAGGTGGTAGGTAGGTAGCAGAAGAAGTCCTGCTTGTCAGACAGATGTTAGCGTGTGGAATACCTGGCATGAAGCACACAAAGAGCGCCTCTCACACAAGGTGGGCACTTAAATGACCTTATACTTGCCTTTCCGGCTATAGGAATGGGGGTAAAGGTGTACCTGCAAAAACTTTAAAAATCACAAATTGTCCTGCAGATATAACTGAAAGGTCAAACGTTGTCAACAAATTTTCAGCATCGACGCCCTTTTTCACCACCACTCCCACAAGTCCCTTGTCCATGCGCAGCCTGGCAGCCAATGACTTACTATGCGACGACGCCACTTCTGATGAACAAACTTTCTCCGACAATGGAGGCGGCATGTCACCTCCAACGACGACCATGCATGATAGTCGCCGGCGCGTGTCCACCCTTGTGTCCACAGGCAGTCCCGATTCGCAAACCAAACGTAAACAATTCTTTAACAAATTCAAATTGAAAGCGGCCAACTCGTCGATGATAGCCGGCGTCGCCGTTCGACGTCGTTTGACGAGCACCAACGACAATATGGTTCAACGTCCAAACGACCATTACAGAGCACATAGCGGCGAGCAATCACCCGCCACATTGTCCTTAGATGGCGGAATTGCACATCAACTACGCCGTGAATCGATGATCGACGTTGGCGATGATGAAGCCGCATCCGCTACCGCCACCACCAAACGAGGACAGGCTGAGGATGATTATGACGCCAAATTTTTTTGCGTTCGAACTTTCATGCAAAATTGCCTAAATTTGACGACAACGACACCCGGCATGGGATCCATAAGACGACGCGCAGCATATAGGCATTATGGCGCAGTGGCTGGGCGCCGTTATCGCATGAACAGCGATGGCGGCCTAGTGACGCAAACGTCGTCGGTCGTTACGCCTACGGGCTGCAGTTTGTCGTTGTTGGTCGCCGAAGCCAAAGATTCGATATTTAGGAAGAGGAGTGAACCTGTGAGAAAATTTTTCCAGTCTTGGGTGTAAAATGTGACAATTTTTTCCACAGATTTTGAGGATGGTACCCAAAGAAGACGCCGAAGAAGAAAAAATTCCTACACCTATTAGATACGATAAGCCGTTGTTCAAGAAAACCATGTGAGTTATTGGACCTAAGCCTAAGCCTAAGCCCAAGCCTAAGCCTAAGCCTTAGCCTCTCGTATATTTGTGTGTAAATTGCAGCCATTCGACGTTTTTGCAAGGAATAAATTTTTTGCGGCGTCATTCAACCGACAAAGTTATTCCGCCGATGTTTTCGACCTTGATTACGAAACAACGCGAAAAAACCGGCCAGTCGTCGTCGTCGTCGACGGCGCAGGACGTCGTCACTTTGCAAGATGCGGAAAGTTGGTCGCAGAGTTTAAAAAATTTGCTCGACAATAAAAGTTAGCTTTACAATATTTTCGGCGTCGCACTTTACACTTTTTACAGTATTGTTGTTCACTTTATCCACTGCTTGTGCTTTTTACACCGCCATTCTAATTTACCAAACTTATTTGTTATCATGAAAATTTTTCACCGTGGCCATACTCTCATTATCCTGTTTACAATGTTAGCAACTCCAAGACCTTTTTACACTTATTGTGACTACAAATTTGTAGTTGAATACCGATTTACACCTTTTATGCTTCCTTTTAATAATCGTTTATTACACCGAGACGAATTTTTTACACTAGTTTACATTTTTTTGGTCCTGAGATTCGAAATTAAGATTTTGTTATTTACTTCCAAGTTTGCACCTCTCGTAACACTTTGAAAAATTTAATCAATTTCCCATTTTTATTTACAACGGTGGTTGCTACAGAAATTACATCTTAAGATTTCTCTACAATGCTTGTTTTATCTCAAGTTCACACTTCTCGTAAATTAACACTTTGAAAATTTTAATCAATTTCCTAATTTAGTTTACAATAATGGTCGCCAAGATTCCACCACTGTTCTCATTTTGTCTTAAATCTTCACTTGTCTTAACTTTACACTTTGAAAAATCTAATTAATGCCATAAATTAGTTTACACTAATCGTCAATAAGACTTCATTTATTTTCTTATCTCATCCCAAGTTTGCACTTGTCATAATTTTACACTTTATAAAATTTCCTTGAATTCCCATTTTAGTTTACAATAATAGTCAATAAAAATTCCACTACCGTGCTTACTTCGTCAAAAGTTTGCATTTCTTGTGACATAAAACTTTCAAAAAATTCAATTACTGTCTCAGTTTAGTTTACAATGATGGGCGCTAATACTTTACTACTTTGCTCATTTCGTCCTACGTTTGTGCGTTTTTCAATTTTACACTTTCAAAAATTCCTTGTTTATAGTTTAAATAATCGTCGTTACGGAAATTTGATGTTTAGACCTTTCTAGAGTTTCATTTCGTCCTGAGCTTGCACGTCTCCTATCTTTACACTTCAAAAAATTTCCTTTGATTTCCTTGTCCAGTTTACCATGTTTATCACTACAGAAATACAATGCTACTTTACACTAATTCGCACTTCTCCTATCTTTACACTTTAAAAAATTCCTTAATTTCCTTGTTCAGTTTACAACGTTCCTCACTGCAGAAATAGAATGCTACTTTACACTAATTCGCACGTCTCGTAAATTTACGCTTTGAGAAATTAAATTTCCGAAGGAACGTTTTTTTTTCTTTGCAGCCGGCGTCGAATTGTTTCAACAATTTTTGAAACGCGAATTTAGTCAAGAAAATTTGGAATTCTATTTACTATGCCGACAATATAAATTATTATTCGATAATTTGGACGAAAGTCCTCAAAATATGCTCAAACAGCAAAGTTTCGTTTCGTTGGCCAATCAAATTTACGAACAATACGTTTCGGAATTTGCGGTTAAAGAAGTGAGTTTACAATCATAGTTTACACATGTCGTATTTCCTTATACATAAAAGTATAGACTTCTTTATTGTAAACTGGTCTCGAAAAGTTTACGCCAATTTGAATTCAATATTTATGTAAAGTTGAGGCAATGGTGTAATGTATATTTTTCAAATTTGTACCGAAAGTGTAAACCATATTCTTTTCCCTTTGCAAGGTTAATTTGGATCCGCACACGCGTCGAGCCATAGTTGATAAACTTTTGACTCCGGATCGCATCTTATTCGATGTAGCCCAGTGTAAAATTTACAATCTAATGGAGAAAGATACCTATCCGCGATTTTTACGCTCAGATTTGTATATCAATTTCTGCAATCATTTGACCAATATAGACAATAGCAATTATAATAGCTAGACATGTTTTACGTTGTGTTGTAAACTCATGAATAAAAAAAAAATTTACACTACCCGAAGAAATGTATATTGGAAAATTCATCATGCTGCATCATTTTTTTCAGTTTGCACTTTGAGTTTGTGACCATATGTTAAAAATGCCTTAATTGTAAAGTGTAAAGTCCGTCAAATTTGACAACTTTACAATTTTGGAAAAAAACAAAACCATGCGCCAAAAAGTAGGAGTTTTTTTTCCGTAAACTTTCATCACTCTAGCGAAACACTAACTGGTTGCTCTCTGTGTGAATAAATAAGTAAAAAATCTTCATAAACACCTAGACTAGAAACCTGCTTAGTAATGCTTTTCCATCAACGAACAGGAGAAACTTTTACGGCTATTTGACTTTTAGATAACATCTTTTATCTAGCCAGTAGAGAAAAAGTGTTTTTTTCGAAACTGTACGCGACGATTTTTTCGCTCGTGGTAGAAAAATTTTCGTATTTTTCCAACATCATTAATCAAATTTTTATTATCGGGTGTAAAGTGCATTAGAATAATAACCTTTATATTCTTTAGAATTTTGCGCTCCAGCCATTCCCATTATCGTGTCCAGCCTAGACAGGTAATAGTCATTTCAAAACTAGTTGTATAGAAGAAGGCACATGGACGAAATTATTACTTTACAATTTAATGGCGGTAATCTTAGTTTACACTCAACTTTAGTGTAATATCATAGAGCTGCAACTTGATGTAAATAAAATTTGAATTGTAATCTGGATATTTAATGTCAAACTTATCAGTATTTTTAACAAAGCAGATATTAATCAGTTTACAACCTGTGAAAGAGTGTAAAGCATTCTTTTTCAATGAATCTGACCGGCTTCATTGTAAAGCAGTTCAATCAAAACTTGTTAAATAACGAGGATGGTAGTTTACACTCAATCAAAAAATATTTTTGGAGTGCCATGTTTCAGTTAAAATATAACTCAAATTTAAGAACGATAAGAACAACTTTACACCTAACTCTAGCTTATTAACTTTTCAGGTATATGCTACACATCAAAATGTTCGTGCCATACTACATTACACTACTTTTCACGTTGGCCGCCTTCCAAGTGAAAATTTACACTACTGAAAAGCGCTTTACAACTATACATAAATTTTGCAGGTCTACGAATGTAAACGAACGAAGCCCCTACCGCCCGGCCATTCGCACCACCGAGATAATGAAAAAATTTGCGACGAAATTTTCGGCATTTGTATGATGATTATTTTTTAGTCGCAAAATATCCCGGTGTAAAGTAATTTTTTTCTCCAATAATAGTCCACCGATTTAGAAGGGACGAATTTCAAGATGGAGATATAGATAAATCGTTGGATAATTTGAGTAAATATCGAATGGCTTTAGTGTAAAGTGAGTGTAAAGTAATTTTTTTCCCACGTTTTTGTTTAGCCAAACACGGCGTCGAACACCCGGGAAAGGAGAGAATGTTGGAAATGTTGCCCGGCGTTGTGGAACAATGTCGGCATTTTGCGGAAGAAGACGGTAGAAATTTTACTTTACACCATAAATTTTTCCTCTACTTTACACTTCATTATTTAGACGAACTAATTTTGCCGACCGTCGCCGACGTCAACAAATTTTTAGCCAGGTTTGGCCGGAAGAGCGAACTTTGAAGAGCTGAAAAGCCGCAAAATTTATTTTTAGTTTATTTTTTTGGGGGTCAAATAAACTTACTTTACACTAGCTAAAAAACGACACTTTACACAATGTTCTCATTAATTAATTTTGCGCCTTTCTGCCCAAAGAAAGGAACGGAAATAATTATGTATGGTATATTATATTTACCCTCTGACCTCCCATTAAGTGGAATGGTCACTCGAGATTTTTCCCCCCTCATGTTGACCATTAGATGGACACGCGTCTGTTACGCAGATCGGCAGGTGTATATTTTTCTCTATGGTCATCTCCTGTGCTATGCTATATACGGTCGTCATTTTTCTTAATTTTTATGTAAATTAGTCTGCACGAAGGAAAAAATTATTTTCCATCTAAATGAACAATTTTCTGGTTGTTGTTGTTGTTTTGTTGTCCTTGAAAGTGCTACAGTATATATGATGGTGTCGACTTTTGTACACTATATCGGTATACTGTACTTTTTATATCTATCCATAGAAAAGCGTCGCCAGATGGCGTCCCTGGGCGCGTGTACAATGTTTGGTCATTTTTTCCTTTCATTTGTAGGATAAATCGATATTTTTCCTCAACCTGTACATTTCGCTCATTTTTTTGAAGCCGATTTTTCACGTTTCGCATGAGCTATAAGTTTTTTTTTTAGAATTCCGGCTCATTAATATCCCAATAATAGCTCTTTCCAGAAAATTCCACTAATTTTTTTGCAGCAGATTTTTTACGTTTCACAAACCGTAGAAATTGTTTTTTTTAGAAATTCGATCGACATATGGCCTATGGGAGTAAATTTTCCTCTACGATAACAATAAAATGCCCCGGGCGACTAATTATAAAAAGTACGCCGCCGCCCCGCACACAATTTTATTTACTTAATTAATTAGCATATTTTTAATTAAACTTGTATAAACATTCCCTTATGTTCCATTATTAGTCATTATATATAAACGGCATTTCCTCGTTCTTTCTCTCATATTCCCTCTCTAGAATGATATCACGTTCCGCTTCACCGACCAACGTTAACAACAAAAAACGTTACAGGGACGAAAACGACGACTACGCTACGAAATCGGCGACCGCGCCGCCGCCTCCACCCTCGCCTAGCCCTAATAAATTCCCGAAAACGAATCCGCGGTTTAAAGCGCCGGCGACGTTTTCGTCGTCGTCGACGTCGAGCGCCGGCGGCGAAGAAAAAACGTCGACGGCGGCCATGAACGAAAACGCCAATAAAATGCGACGTTTATTACACGGTTTAAAGCATTTCGGCATTAAAGGTAGTGTAGAGTGCAAAGTAGTGTAATGTTGCTTTACACTTTTCGATTTTTTTTAGGCGAATTGTACATTAGTCTTTTGTTACAACGGCGTCTATTAACTATAACGAGTGAGATTGCACTTTTCGGGGTATATACTTCAAAAATCATTTTACATTGTTTTAGTAGACCAAGCCAGAAATTTAATACCGCCCGACGGATCGTCCTGTTGTAATTGTTACGTCAGAGTATGCAGTGTAAATCGACTTCAAATTTTTTTTGTGTAAACTCTATCCTACGCAGGTTTGCTTGGTGCCCGACGACGAAAAACGTACTCAGTGTAAAACGGAGCAAGTTTGCTTTAGCAATAAGCCGGTTTACAACCAAACTTTCACGATGTAAATTTTTTGTGTAAAGTGATGAATCTTCTAGTGTAAATTCAAAGGTCTATTCAGAGAATTGTTACCCGAAGATCGCGACAAAAGGATTCTAATTTCCATGTGGCATAGACCGACGTCTTTCGAGTGAGCGCCTACTACCTAATTAGCATATGTGGTGTAAACCAATTATTTTTCCGCAGACGTAGCGTATTCCTAGGTTGTATGTCTTTCACCGTCGGTCATTTGGCGCGCTCCAAAAAGTAAGTCTACACTACAAATATTATTTTACAATACAAATATTACTGTACATTACAAAAATTACTGTACAATACTAATATTACTTTACACTACACATATTACTTTACACTAGAAACATTACTTTACAATACAAATATTATTTCACACTACACATATTAATCTACACCACAGATAATACTTTACACTACATATTACTTTACACTACTTTCATTACTTTACACTGCAAATATTATTCTACACTAAAAATACTCCTCTACAATACAAATATTACTCTATCCTACACATATTACTTCACACAACAAATTTTAATCTACAATACAATAGTACTTTACCCTATAAATATTACTTTACACTACACATATTATTTTACACTGCACATTTTACTTTACACTAAAAATTTTAATCTACAATACAATAGTACTTCAAACTACAAATATTACTTTACACTACAAATATTAATCTACACTAAAAATATTCCTCTACAATACCGATAGTACTTTACACTACAAATTTTAATCCACAATACAATAGTACTTTACCCTACAAATATTACTCTACACTACAAATATTACTCTACACTAGAAATATTACTCTAGAATACAAATATTATTTTTCACTGCACATATTACTTTACACTACAAATTTTAATCTACAATACAATAGTAGTTTAAATTACAAAAATTACTCCACACTACAAATATTACTCTACACTAAAAATATTACTCTAAAATACAAATATTACTTTACACTACACATATTACTTCGCACTACATATATTACTCAACACTACACATATTATGTTACGCAACAAATAATACTTTACAGTACACATTTTACTCTACGCTGCTCATATTACTTTACACTACAAATATTACTCTACAATACAAATATTACTTTAGAATACAAATAGTCCTTCACACTACAAATTTTACTTCACAGTACAAATATTACTTTTAACTAAAAGATCACTTTACACTATAAATATTACTTACACTGCAAATTTTAATTTACACTTCTAATATTACTTCACAATAATAATATTACTTCACGATAATAATATTACTTTACACTTCAAATATTAGTTTACACTTAAAATTTTCAAATCTGTGTGAACATGATAAATTTATTCAGCAAATCGACGGTTGGTACTTTTTTACTATCGCCTTCCTACGGTAAATATAAACATTTAGCCGTACACAAAGTTACAATGTTGACGTTTTACGGTTCGTTGGAAGGCAATAATAATAATAATAATAATGAGGAAGACGAGTTTACAACGACGACGAAGGCGACGACTACGCCGGTGACGACCAAAAAATTCCTCGGTTGTTGCTCGCCCAATTTTTCGACGACCAATCAAATGCGAACAACGATAAAAAGGCAGTACATAGTGTAATAGTGATGTTTATATAATTTTTTATAGAAATTATGCAAATTTTTGTTGTAAATAGAGTAAAATATGAACAATTTACTTTTTCGCAATTATTTTTCAAATTTTTCTATTATTTCAACCTTGACGTAAAATTTCTTCGCTTATGAAAAGGAATTTTGTATCATCCGATTCTTGGTTTCAAAAATTAAAAGCAACTTTTTCGGATTTTCATTTTTGTTTCTTGACAACCAGCCAAATGCAAAGAATGATAAAAAACAGTGCATATTGTAATACTGATGATGTAATTTTTGCATAGAAATTATGCAAATTTTTGTTGTAAATAGAGTAAAACATGGAGAATGTTATTATTTTTTAGTTTTTCTTACTTTTTTCTAGAATTATTTTTCAAATTTTAAGTCATTTCAATTTCTTCGCTTGTAAAAAGAAATTTTGTATCATCCGACGCCTCTGGTTTCAAGAAAATGACCTTTTCAAATTTTTTTTAAATTTTTTGATAACCAATCAAATGCGAGGAGTTATAAAAAGACAGTACATACTGTAAAATTGCTAATATAATTTTTGCATGAAAATTATGCAAATTTTTGTTGTGAATAATGTGAAATATACAGAATTTTCTTCTTTTTTCGAATTTTTTCTACTTTTCGTAATTTTTTTTAAAACTTTTATGTTTCTACTTTGACCTAAAGTAATTGTCCCTTCAATAAAAAAAATTTGTATTATCTAACACTTGGTTTTAAAAAAAAGGAACTTTTTGGAATTTTTTTCATCGACGACCAATCGAATGCTTGGAGTAATAAAAATGCAGTACATATTGTAATCCTGATGGTGTGATTTTTGCGTAGAAATTATGCAAATTTTTGTTGTAAATATAAAGAGAATTTTCTATTTTTTGAGTTTCTGTTACTTTTTCACCACTATTTTTCAAGTGTTGATTTATTTCAATCATGACCTAAAATTTGTTCGCTTACAAAAAGAATTTTGTATCATCCGACGCCTGGTTTCAAAAAAAAAATTTAACGAACTATTACGTAATGCTATAAAAAATTGTACATATTGTAATGCTTTAATTTTTGCATGAAAATTATGCAGATTTTTGTTGCAAATAGAGTAAAATATGGAGAATTTTCTCTTTTTTTGTTGTTACTTTTTCACAATTAGTTTTCAAAATTTTATTTTTATAATTTCATCATCCTTGACCTAAAATGACTATATAAATTTTTTCTCTCTCCACAAAAAGAAATTTTGTATCATCCGACGCCTGGTTTCAAAAATATAAAATGAACTTTTACGTCGTACAGGAGGCGAGAAAAATTTTCGACCGACCGTCCTTGAACAAAAATACCACCACAAAAAGGAAAAGTTTCCATATTTTACTTTTGTAGTTTTCATTTTTGTGGGTTTTTGAAAAATTTTCTTGTAAATTTGCGATTTAGCTGCGCTATACAGTAAGCCTAAAATAAAATTTGTCGCTTGATTATCAAAATTTTTGAAGAAAGATTACTGTAGGATATTGCGGAAAATTTTTGAAGTTTCGTTAATTAGTAGAACACTCTTCCGGGTCACGTGACCTGCATTTCCGACTCTTTTTTGGTAATTAGAAAGGGCCGTGCGACTCGTAGGATTAATTCCCAAAAAGGGGAAAACGACATTTTTTGGCGCATTTTTTCTACACAAAAACGTAGACATCGCGGATTTTAGCGTTCTAAAATTCTAAACTTTTATCCACCTGTCGCCAATTTTGGGCGAAAATTCGACCTTGAAATTGACCTTTCTTTTAATATTAATTTGAAAATTACATAACATATAATGTAAAAACTAGTTTTTAGAAGGGTCAATTTGATGATAGCGGCGTTGGTTGAATGAAAAATATTTTGTTGCAACAAAAATAAAATTTGTTAAAATATTATGGAAGCCGAAAGTTCTACGACGACGACGATTATTACGGCTAATAATATCAATAATAACGAATTTTTCGACAATTTTTTGAACCACGAAGACGATATTTTGAACGACGATTTTAATTTTTGGCTAATTAATGATGGTAATTAGTGGACAAAAGCTCATAATTTATTAGTTTATTAGTACATTGGTTGTTCATTTTTTAACGACCTTATATTAGCATTAGTTTATTATAGTCTTCAAATTGATTTATTATTTGAAGCTGTCCAAAACAAGTACTTTGGATTATTTATAGTCACAAATGAAATTTTATTTCAATTAAAATGCTTCTAAATTGAAAATTCTAACATTTTAAAATTTTTGTTAAATTCCCAACATTAAATCAGAAATTTTATTTCAAAGTACTAACAATGCTTTTGGCACTATTGTTAAGCAAATTTATAATACTGTTAAATTTTTTATTATTAATTTTTTTATGAGTACACTTTAAGAACATAATAAGCCTTAAATCTCAAATATTAATTTTAACTATCAATTTAAAGTAATTTAAGTTCAATTTTTAGAATCTAACAGTACTGGCATTTATTAGTAAAACTATATACATTTATTTATTGTTTTTAATATTATAAACTTTCTGTTTATAAATCTTATTAATTTTTTAGTTCATTTATTTTTCATTAATGTTAATATTTTTAATGATTTATTAAATGTATTTTAAGTTTTAGTTTTAGAATCTAGTAGTAACAACTCTTAACTGTCGTTTGTTAATAAAAGTAAATATATTTATTTATTTTTTTATATTGCAAATTATTTGTTTATAAATATAATTAATTTTTTGTTCATTTATTTTGTATTGATGTTTATATTTCATGATTTATTAAATTTATTTTATGATTGAAAATACATGGTAAGAATTGATTTTTTTTTTAATTTCATTTTAAAATAAAGCATATTTTATTGTTTTTTAACTTATATGACCACCTCTGTTAACATTTTAAAAATAAATTATTCAAGTGTGCCTTTATTAAACTCTACAGTTATCACTATTTGACATAATTTGTTATTAATGAATAGGAATTTAGTTGTTGATAACCATTATTTCAGTTTTAATTTTTCTAAAATTTTAATTATTAGATTTTTTTACAATTTTGTTGATATATATCCTTTTTTACATTGACAAGTTTTCGTGGGTGTCATGTTTTAATTGTTTCAATTATAATTTTTTAAAATTTCCACGTTTTTTTGAATTATGGTCTAATAAAACTAGCTCTTAAGTTGATCAATTATAATTACTGAAAATTTTCACGTTTTTTTCAGTTATGGTCCAATAAAATTAGCTCTTAAGTTCATATTAAGTTCATTACTTCAAAAATTCAAGATTAGTTATAATTTCACTATATTGATGTGTTTTTCTCATTTTCTCTCTCGCAAAAAAAACAACAACAATTTGTGTACAATTTTTTACATTATATACGTCGTTTTGCGAAGAACTAAATTAACAAAAAAAACAATAATAAAACTACCGGTTTCCTAAAAAAAGAAAAAATTAGTACTCTGCGTTGATACCACTGCTT
>CAWUHX010000581.1:0-36489 GCA_963922205.1 Romanomermis culicivorax
CACACTCTATCAGATTAAGCAGTGTATCAACGCAGAGTACTAATTCTTTTAAAAACCCAAGCGATAGATTACAAGTCCGCACACTGGCTCGACAGATTTTTCCAACTACCCTCAAATTAGTTCATAGAATCGTATGAGGATGCTACTAGTAAACCATACGGTTATTTATTAATAGATCTTACACAGACATGTCCTGAAAAATATCGACTTAGATCTAATATATTCCCCGACAATGATCATATGATTTTGTATACACCTAAATGATTCATCATTTTTACAAAAAACTTTATACAGGTTAGTCGGATCCTATTATTTTAGCGATATGATATACAGTAAACACATTTTTTTAAACACTCTCGCTGTGATCCTTTTCATAGCTGTTTTTATTGTATGGGTACAATACCTTTTCAATTTTATGAAAATGAAGAAGAACCTGTAAATGTTACAGATTTTACGATACCAAACACAAAAAATGTTACAGATTTTACGATACCAAACACAAAAAATGTTACAGATCAGAAAATATTATTATTACGGGAAAATTATAATTTACATATAATACCCTTACTACATTTTGTAGAAAAAATTTTACATTGTCCTCAGAATGATGGTCAATTTAGCAAGTACGAATGTGTTTCAAAATATATATTTTCAATCCTGTCGTATTTTCTTGTTGTAGTCGAAGCAGTAAATTTCAAAACTTGTACATCAATGGAACTAGATTACGATATATTGATACGATAGCTTTATTACATAATCAGAAAAAATATTATACCCTCATCAGTCTAGTCGAGAATTTGAAGAGGTTGGTCGTTTTTCTATAATTTGTTTGTTTTGTGACAATTACAATGTCCGCCGCATTTGAAGTTTTTGTCAGAATGGTGCAAAATAAAGTAAAAGGTAAACATTTATATCTCTTCTTTAACTATTTATTAAACTATAGATTTTTTATTTAAGGTAAAATACTAAACAACAAACAGAAATGCGAAATAGCTGATTTGTTTTGACTCGTTTCTCACCCGAAGCCAAGATTTTTTACAAAGACATAGCTAAGGCGTGCAACCATTTACGGCGTGAAGTTGGTTTACCTATGGGACGTAAAAAAGTTACACAATTTTGGTGTTTTGCTAGACTATTACTGACGGAGTGGATATGGTCGAAACTCGCGCTATTTTTGTAGAAGATCTTTTTTTAAAACTAGATACAGCTCATAAACTATTTTTTATGAATATGAATAACTTGTGTGCTTTTTCTAGACGCGAAGAGTTGAATATCGTCATACAAAATGAAGCTTCATTACTATCTTAATGTAATACAATAAATATTTCAATGTTTACTCATCATTTGGTCATTATTGTAAAATTTTTTTGTACTGTACGGTCTGTTTTGTATGGCTTCTAGATTAAAGAAATATATTCACGAGCTCAATGTGTTAAAAAATTCAAATCGTGTTCAAAGACGTGCTCTTCTTCAACATTCTTCCCCCGATTTGATCTGTTGTATATGTGAAATTTGTTTGAACATTTTGAACGGTAATATTCCTATTAATTCAAACTTAAAAAAGAAATTGGCCAAACATAAATTATTGCTCAGAGGTTTAGCTACTAGACACGAAAAAAACAAGAAAAAAGATTTACATAATAAACGTGTAAGAATTGTTCAAAGTGGTGGAGCATTTTTACCTCTAGTATTACCCATTTTATTATCTACATTAGCAAGTTTTGTTACAGAGAAATTATTATAGAATGAAATTTGCTAATAAATTTGCTCTTATACCTCAGGAGGTTCTGAATAAACTGAATAACTCTCAGGTTTCTTCTTCTTCGACGACGACGAGTTCAAATGAAAAGACAGGTATAGCTAAGCAAGTTGACATGTATCGTAACGAGCTAGAGCGCATTTTGAAAGATAATACGTTAACACCTGAAGAACAATACAAAATGTACTCGCAACTATTTTCACAATATTTAACTTTTGAACATGAAAAGGCTCAACCTACTACAGTGATTTTAAAACAAAAAGTTATTGATAATGAAGAAGATGAGAAGGATAGTGACGATTTGAAACAAAAAGAAAAAAATTGGTTGAACGATGAAAAGTTACTTAGCGGTATTCCTAAACAGTTTAAACGCTCGGCATCCTTATTATTGGAGCATGTGCGACGTAACCCTAGTATAAATGTTAATAAGCAAGGTGAAGTATTAATTGATGGAAAATTAATTGAAGGATCACATATTATTGATTTATTACATGATTTGTCTCGTAAACGTTCAAAAATTACGCAAACGCTTGGAGTAGATGAGTTTGTTAATGCTTTGAAAAAATATAATGTACCATTAGAGGCTATAGGAAACCCATTACGTAAAATGTTATTCACTTTACCTCGGAAACTCTCCTACCATACACCTCCAGAAGAATCAGATGATCATGCAGTTAGTAGTGTCAAGCGGTTGAATAAACCACTTGTGAAAGGTGTTGATTTATTTTCAAGTGGTGCCGAGGAAGATATCAAAGACGATTCATTCTTTAATAAAGGAAACTCGACAGAAAAGAAGATACGGCGCAAAGCTAGAGCACTTAGACGGTATACTCCTTTGTACTAGAGCGATGAACACCTTACTTTCGAAATTATACAAAAATTTACACGGAAATCCCTCAGCTTTTTCTAGTATTGAAAAATTATATGCTGAAGCTAGAAAGCACCGTAAAACAATTACACGTAAAAATGTTAAAGATTGGCTTTCAAAACAAGATAGTTATACTCTACATAAACAAGTCAACAAAAAATTTTCACATAATCGTATTTATGTTACAGCTATGGATCAACAATGGGAAATTGATTTGGCTGATATGTCTTCTTTAGCAGATTTTAATGATGGATACAAATTTATGCTTACATGTATAGATGTATTAAGTAAATACGCATGGGTTGAACCCTTAAAATCAAAACACTCAAAGAATGTTTGCGATGCTTTTCAAAATATTTTAAAAAGAGGTCGAATCCCTTGGAGAGTGCGCAGCGATAAAGGAAAAGAATTTGTCAACAAAGATTTCCAAAAATTATTGAAAACTAATGATATACATTTTTTTACTTCTCAAAACGAAGACATTAAATGTTCAATAGTGGAACGGTTTAATAGAACTTTAAAAACTAAATTATTTAAATATTTTACAGAGTTTACCACTTATAAATGGATTGATATTTTACCCGCAGTTGTTTCCAACTACAATCACTCTGTCCATAGATCTATTAAGGAAAAACCTATTAATGTAGATTATTCTAACGAAAAAATTATATGGCAAAGACTCTACCCTGAAAGATTATACACTAGAAAGCCTAAGATTGATATAGGAGATTACGTGGGAATTAGTAAACATAGAGGTGTATTTGACAAAGGTTATTTACCTTAATGGAGTGAAGAAGTTTTCAAAGTAAAACATGTTGTGAAGACCCGAAATCATATACTTTATACAATTCAATATCTGGAAGGCGAAGATATAGAAGGACGTTTTTATGAAAAAGAACTACAGAAAATCGATTTTAATCCTAATATCAAAGAATACAAAATTGAAAAGGTTTTGAAGACTAAACAATTACCAGATGGTCAGAATAGAGTACTTGTGAAGTGGTGGGGTTATCCTGAAAAATTCAACAGTTGGATTTTAGAAAAGGATATACAAAACGACGACGACGACGACGATTACGATGAACAACTTTGAATTGACATATTATGCTCAACAAGATGAGCTATTATCACAAAATTTTTTAGGAGTTTTTGCTTGCGATACTCTACCGAAGATAGTTAAAAGACCCGCGGCTTTAATTGCAAACACGGATACATCTTTTCAAAAAGGAAGTCATTGGATAGCTATGTATTTTGATAATGCTAACTCTGTATATTATTTTGATTCTTATGGCTTACCACCAGTTATTCCTGCTTTTATAAATTATATTAACAAAAATGCTTTAATAATATATACAAATAAGAAACATTTACAAAATTTTAATAGTAGGGTTTGTGGTATATATACTTTATATTTTTTGTATTATAAAGTGCGACATGTTCCTATGTATAAAATGTTTAAAAGTTTCAGTAACACAAATTTTATTTATAATGATAGATTGATTTGTAAGTTTTTTCATTGTAAATTTTCTGTAAAAGGTCACTTGCGAAATAAATTATGTACACGTTTGTAAAAAGTTAACTCCTTCTATATGTATTTATATATAAATTTTACTTCACTTTGATAGCTCCGCCTCCTTCATATTTTTGTATAATTTTATTGGTTATTTTAGTAGCTCCACCTTTTTATAAATTTATAACTGAGTGTTTAGTTGTTAAATAAAAATTTTTTATTTTGAAATGGATAGTAGTAATAGTACGCATTCAGAAACGTCTCGCATTAGCGTTTGGGAGTTTTTTGGAAAACGTCTACCTCGAAACGAAGTGGTTTTCTTCAGTCAGGTCATACTAATATACATTGTAGTCATTACAGCTATAATAAATTTATCTCTCTACAATAATAATACACAATTGTGGGTTGGTCTTTTGTGCGCTTGTATAGGATATTTATTACCTAGCCCCGTACCGACCGTATTACAGTCATCTAATTCATTGAAGACCGTACCTATAGCAACAGCAAACAACATTATAAATAATGACAACCTTTGAAGATCAATTTTATATCACATTACCTAGTAATAGCAAAAATGGAAACAAACTCTCTGATTTTTCAGCCCATCTACCTTACCGTTTAAAACTAGATGGAAGCTGGGAGGTAGGACTAAGTGAAATAATATACCCCTATAGTTGGGCTACATTTACCAATCATGGTGGAGATAATGTAATAACGTTAATTACGGATGGTGTCGGAAATAAGGTCAAAAAAATTAAAGTAATAGTTTTTGAAAAACATTACTTTACCATATCTGAATTAATTGAAGAGTTGAATGCAAAAATTGGAGCAGCTATTGCCGGAACTAACATGGAAATCATGTTTTCATACGATGAACATAGTAGAGGATTAGTTAATTTGAAAATAAAAAGTGGTACAATATTACGTAAAATCGATATAAGCAAACGGTTAATGGAGCTTCTCGGATTTAGCTCTACCAATACTGAGGCCTATGCAACTGCTGATGATTTTTTAAATAGAGCTGTGAATATTAACTTATATACTGTTGGAGAGAAACCTCCAAAAAATTCTAACACACATATTCCACCATCCAAAGCTGTTTTTCTTGCCGAGCCTGGAACTAATCATTTATACATGTTAGGTATTCAACCACCAAATTTGAATGATTTACAGAATTTTTATGTTTACTGTAATATTATTGAAAATCAGATTGTTGGAAATACTTTAGCGCCGCTTTTACGTATAG
This sequence comes from Romanomermis culicivorax, assembly GCA_963922205.1. Classification (NCBI taxonomy): domain Eukaryota; kingdom Metazoa; phylum Nematoda; class Enoplea; order Mermithida; family Mermithidae; genus Romanomermis; species Romanomermis culicivorax. The sequence goes on from CAWUHX010000581.1 coordinate 5,384, forward strand.
TAAATGTTCAGGGAAAATACAAAGATAATGTGAGTCGTTTATATGAAACACCTCACTATATACCAATTCAATTGAAAGAAATTACAGTACTCGAGATTAATATAAAAAACAGTATGAATGAGCTTATACCCTTTCAGTTTGGGAATGTTATAGTTAAATTACATTTTCGGCGACGTACTCCTTTATTCCTATAAGCATAGTATCAAATTTTTATTTACTCATTCATTCATTTGCATTTGGACACGTTGTCGTCAGGTTGAATTTTCGCAAACGCTCTTAATTAATTAATTCATTTAGTTGTTGTTCCTTTTAATTTTCAAAGCAAAATATGCATACCGTATTTATTCCTGAAACCGTTGATTACTGGATCAAAATTTATCAACATAGTATTCAAGATAATTAATTTCAATTAGGTGGTAGTTTAGAAGGTTTTCGAGCAGCATACCCGTATTATTATAGACATCAAGGAGCTGGAGTTGGTAATTTTTTTAAGAGTTTGTGGCGTCTAGCTATGCCTTTGTTAAAATCTGCAGGAAAGCATGCACTTGCTGCAGGTTCCAAAATTGCAGGTGATGTTGTAGAAGGTCGTTCTTTTAAAGAAAGTGTTGCCGAGCATGGACGAAACGCAGCTGGTAGCTTATTACACGAAACGGGCGAGCGCATTCATAAAGGAAAAGGTTTAGGGAAGCGTAAACATATAAATTCTACGATACATATAAAAAGCAATAAAAAGTTAAATGATGGTCAGCGTCAACAACATCAACATCAAAAACAACATAAACGTAAACACCTGAAACGACGTTCCTCATTCTTAAAAAAGACTCCACGTAGAGTAGTCGGTTTCAAGAATATCTATTCAAAATGAGTAAATTTATTGATGCTGCGTCGTCTCCTAGTAGTAAAACGGAGTTAGATTTATTTACCGTACCTCCAACGCAAGTTGCTATTCGTAGAAGTTTTTGGTCTGAAATTCAGTTACAAAATCCTTGTACTAATGAAGGACCTTACGAGTTTGTTATTTCACCTGATTCATATATGTTGGACTTATCAAAAAATTTTATATATTTTACTATTCGAATTACAAAAGCTAATGGCGCTGCTTGCACTTTAACAGCAGACGCCAACAATAATCTTACTGGAAATGTTGTAGCACCAATTAATTTGATCGGGAAAACATTTTTTAAACAGATCAAGATGTACTTAAATGGAAAATTAATATCTGACAGGTAAGTTTTATAATTAAATGTATGTTTACCTTTTTTAATTTTAACATTTTAACATTTCAGTGGGGATAGATACGCTTACAGATCTTATTTGGAAACGGAATTGAACTATGGTCGTGATGCTAAGTCGACACATGTTGCAGCTGCTGGTTATGCTTTTGAAAATGGCGATGTTCTCGATATAAAGAAAAACAAGGGTGCTTTGGAAAGAGTTCAGATGTTCAAAAATAGTGCAGTTGTTGAATTAATGGCTCCTATACACGCCGATCTATTTATGCAAGAACGTTTTCTATTGAATCAATGTACTTTGAAAATTGATTTATACAGACGTAGAGATGATTTTTGCTTGCAAAAATTTATATCTACTGACAACGAAGCTTATAAAATCGAAGTTAAAAGCATGTCTCTATTTATTAAAAAAGTTGAAGTTGCGGATAATATCAATCTTGCTATTGAATCCATGTTACAAAATACAGCTGCAAAATACCCTATTCGTCGATGTCATGTTACAAGTCTATACATAACAACTAGTCGTCGCTCAGCTCCTCTGAACTCATTGTTCACAGGTCCTTTACCTCGTCGTCTCGTTGTGGCGCTCGTTGATGGTTCGGCTGCTAGGGGTGATTATAATCAAAGCCCCTTCAATTTTAAGCATTTCGGATTAAACGAGATTAAAATAACAAGTGGTACTACAACCTTACCTACAACACCATATATGCTAAATTTTAAAGAAAACAAATATTTGCACACTTTTGTACAATTATTTGAGGGTGTAGGAATCGGTACAGATAACAAGGGTAATGAAATTACTCGAAATTCTTTTACAACGCATAACACGGTTTTTGTTTTTGATTTGACTCCTTGCGGTATGGATGGTAATTTTTGGGAACTCGTACGTGAAGGAACCACTAGTTTACAGATGAATTTTGGAGAGGATATACCAGATGGCGGTATTGAAGCACTTATATACGCAGAATTTGACTCTCTCGTAATGATTGATAAAAATCGTGAAACCTTTACAGATTATAGTATTTAAATACGTTATATTTATATGTACATTTCATCTCATTTTTTTATAATAAAAAATCACTTATAGTTGTTGTTGTTTATACACTCCTTCTCTTTAGGTATTGTTTAGAAATATTCTTTTAATTTGTTCCTAATTATAAATGAACTTCCTTTTATTACTCCTCCTTTCCTTTATTTTCTCCTTTAATTCTACAGTGCTACGTAATTATCTTGTACGTTCTTTTTACCCTAAGACCTGTTTGTGCATATTCTCTACATATCGTTTACTCGTACATCTCTAAATATCTGACTACAGTAAACCCTTTTTTATATTCCCGAAGTTGACACATACACACACACTCATAGTAGAACTCTAAAGAAATTATCTTTACTATTAAACGCAATAAATAAAAAATTTTATTAATTTTAATTCAATTTAATTTATTTGAAACAAAATATATATATATACAAAATTTAAAACAAAATAGAATAAATTATACATATATACAAAATTTAAAAACAAAATAAAATATACATATATGCACTCGCCTTCGCCGCCGCCGCCGCCGCCGTCGCACACCCCACGCTAAAAGTTTCACGCGTATCCACTAAAATTTTTACAAATTTTAATAACTATTTTAGTTAAACAAAAATTTTTACTCTAATATATCAATTAACTGCTGAGTAATAGGTACAAGATCTATCAATAGCCTTTATTTTATCGTAAAATTTTATCGTATAAATCGTGTAAATAATTGAAAGCTTCTAGAATATTCTAGAAATGTTCTTTGTCAAGTTTTAGACAACTCAGCTATATACCATACATTAATATACATGAATTAGAAATCTGTAACATGTTGCAGTTGTAGTAAAAGCTTATAATAATTTTACTCTCATTAAATATAAAATTTATATGTCTACTACGTGTTTTAACTCTAACATCTGAACTTACTAGAAACGCGGCAGCGCTAGTTTTACCCTCTCCTCGACGTAGCGACCGTCGGCGTTTTCCCATTCAGCCCTCGCACCTGGGGGGAGGATATTCCACAGGTGCGAGGCTAGGTGACCGTCGACCAGCGAAGGGTTTTCAAACATCCGGCGTAGACGTTTCATGAAACCCCAAAAGGGTTTCTGTCTAGCCGGATATTCAACCCCTCGCTGGCTTTTCCACCAGCTCTTGAAGTCCGTCGAGGCCTCCTCCCAGAAGACGGACGCCCACGCGTCAATGTCGGCCGTCGTTAAAAATGGCTCTAAATTAATAATAATGAAATAGTATACATATTAATTTTTAATTCAAAATATTTGTAAAATCAATGTACCGTAAGCCTCGTAGGCGGCTCTCAACGTCGAAATAAACGTAACGAAAACGGCCTCCATTGGTAGTCTCAGGTGTCGCGCGCAAGTACAAAAATAAGAATGGTTCTTCTTCTTCTATTTTTTCTATTTATACCTCTTTACCCTCATTAAACCTTTTCCGGTTTTTTCTGCTTTTTGGTTGAATCTTTTCGGTTTTTCTTTGAAGGTTCTATCAAAATAACAATAATTACCATCTTAATTGTTTTGGTATTGCGTCTCTTTAAAGGTTTTAGGCTCTAGGTTATTCTAGAAAACTATCAAAATAACAATAATCACCACCTTAATGATTTTGGTAAAGCGTCTCTTGCTACCGTGTTTTATAGAACCTTTGACCTTTTCTAGCGTTTCTAATTGGTTTTATGATCTAAATGGCTTCACCTGTCTAACCTTTCTATGTTTGCTCTGGGAAACACTCTGTATACAAAACCGCATCGACCTACATAAATCATCTAATATAATGTATTAATTTCCGATACATAGAATAACGTTCATGTATTGATGATTTAGTTCTTTTCTTTTTTCTTTTTCTTTTTCTTTTTCTTTTCTTTTCTTTTCTTCAAATATTTTTGAGGTATCAATTATTTTTTACATTTAGAATATTTTTCATCTCAACTGTTCACTTTTCTACATGCGCTTTATACCCACTCTTTTGGGTCATTTTTCTATAAAAGAATTTGATCATTTACGGCTTTATAAGTATAAATTAGTAGGAATAATGTTTCAAGTTTTATAGACTCTTAGAGTTTTTATATGTGGAATTAAGCATTCTGATCTAAAAGACCGTTCTAATTTGGACGATCGTTCAGTATGCAGGGCTTCCACTTCACTTTTCTGTGAACCTGCAGACGACGCACCTCTTATTTTGGAGCCCGAGGGCGCGTTTTTTGAAGGACTTCCTCCGTGGGCGGAGGGGGTCAATTTTATAAATGAATTCTTTCTTTTATGTTTTCCATTTTTTTTGTTCACGTTATTATTTTTGTTTTTAGACTACAATATTTTAGTGATAAACAAAAATAAAATAGTGTTTCAAAAGTTTTATAATAAAATAGAATGTTGCATTGAATTAAAAATTTTTGATACGTAAAGATTTTTTTAAGTCGTCAAATTTTCCGTACGTTTTTTAGGACCATCTCGTTTGGTCCTCTTTCTATAAAAGACCCTTTTTTGTCTACATGCTTTTTACGGCCAATTCGCTCTGGTCATTTTTATAAAAGACCTTCTTGATCATTTTTGGCAGAACATCAAAATTTATACGCATGCACCCGTAAGGATAATGTTTCATCGCGTAATGACTCTCCCGATATTTTACTCATTAAACAGACCATTACTGACCAGATTGACCGTTCTGACATTTGTTGACTTGAACGATCATTCAGAAAATGGGACCTCCGAAATATATTTACACCTGCAGGTGGCACCCTTTTGACAAAGGGGGTCCGGGGTGCAAATTTTTGTGGGCTTCCTCTTCCTAGAGGGGAAGCCATTTTTACACACAATCTCTTTTTATTTCTTTTCCATTTTTTGTTCATTTTAGTTTTCCTTTTTGCGTTCATCATTGATTTTCCTTTTCCATGCACAATAACACATTTATTACCATAATCGAAAAAAATTACCGTAATTCTACAATTACGGTAACTCTAGAACATGCATTTTTAACCGTGCGACCTATAAATCGACCTATATGTTTACTGTACGACCTATAAATTGACGAAGAAATTAACCGTATATGTTTACTGTACGACCTGTAAATCCGACAAAAGCAAAACGTGTATGTTTACTGTACGACCTATAAATCGGAAAAAAGTGACAAATTATAGGTCGTACACAAAAGATAGGAGTATCCTTAAGCATACGACCTATACGGTCCGGCCTTACTACTTACGAAAGATAACATCACAAAATTTTATGATAATTGGAAATGTACGAAAAAGCTACAATATCGCTAGAATAGAAGCTTAAATAACTGAACAACTGAATAACTTTCAGACTGGAACATCAACTGTATGGACCATTGAGAAATGGATTGCAGCGGTACTTTGGTTGCAGTTCAATGGATGAACCGATTTCACAATAGCGATGCAACTTATCAAAAGGTTTGAGTCGTTCATGGAATACTTTTCCACACCATTGAGCAGCAACCTGAAACGGGAAAATCCATAAATTATACTGAATCAAAGCTTAATTGAAAGAACTATGGTAATCTAATCGAGCAAGTATCACAATATTTTTTTGTGTGTAGTCTTCGTTTCATCTGATTAATAAAATTTGTATCATAATAAAATCATATGATTGCTCACCTCATGCAAATGTTGTCAAGCACTAATTAAAATTTAGGAAAAAAGTTTTTTCATGAAAGATATAAGAACCTGCTGATCATAGCCCGTTAAAGCTATTCAGAAGCCAAACAGTGCTCCATTGAAGAAATTGGTGACTTATTTGGTTTATGCCATACAAGATATCCACGTTATCAGTACAGGACCAACAAAAATTTCACATACTGTGTGGGTATTACGAAGGATAGTGGGATTATGGGACCTTTTTAACAATTTTACCCCCACCGTTTTTTTTTGTTTTTCACGCTTTTCCTGTGTAAGAAAATACAGAAACTTAAGAAAATTTATGTAGCAACCGGAATCGAAGTCAGAATCTGGTGTTTCAAAGGCAAGTGTCATATCAACTCGACCAAGCAGGCACAACTAAACAAGATTGAAAATAATCATTTGACCAAGCATGTTTACTGACTAAGCCTAAGCCTAAGCCTAAGCCTAAGCCTAAGCCTAAGCCTAAGCCTAAGCCTAAGCCTAAGCCTAAGCCTAAGCCTAAGCCTAAGCCTAAGCCTAAGCCTAAGCCTAAGCCTAAGCCTAAGCCTAAGCCTAAGCCTAAGCCTAAGCCTAAGCCTAAGCCTAAGCCTAAGCCTAAGCCTAAGCCTAAGCCTAAATGATGAACTGAATGAAAGCAAAAAAATGTTTACAATTACTCTCAATGTACACAAAGAACAGGAAAGCGTGAAAACAAAAAAAAACGGTGGGGGTAAAATTGTTAAAAAGACCCGGGATTATGCTTTGTATTACCCACACAGTATGTGAAAAAGACGTTAGTGGAATTCTATCCAAATTCGTTTTGGCATCTGGTGCAATTTTTGAAATTAGAAAGTATGGTCATGGCTTTAACCTGCAAAATTCTACATAGCCGCACAAGGTATGCTTGAGACAACATTTGAAATTTAGGATAATTGTTCAGAATTTGGTAATGTCAGGTCTCAATCAAACTAAAGACTTTAGCGACGGATGAAATTCTACTTCAATGTCAAAAGTATGGTAAGGTAGATCAAGTTAAGTTGAAAGTGCCCAAGTTAGCTCAGGGCTAATAAAATGAAAAAATCGACTTATTGCAACCAAAACATTGACCAGACAATAAAAATTGTGCTCCAATTTGTGTAATAAATTTTTTTAGACAGTGAGAGTTATGTCCCAAAATCAATACCTGAGCATAGGAAATGAATTAATTTTCCAGCATTCTAAAGTTTTAAGTTATTTATTTGAGGTGAAAAATGTGGCCAAACAAAATTAGTCAAATTATAGTAATTTCGTGACCGTGTCTCACTGAAGCAAGTTTGACATAAAACACAAAAATGGGAGGAACAGGGCCAAACAAATAATTTTGCTCATTTGCGTCCAAATTCTTCAGAAATAGGCTAGTATGGCACTTATCAGTTTCAGATGCATATTTGAGACTCCTGGAGGAACGTTGCTTTCAAAGGTATACTGTAAATCTGTTTTGAACTTTTTTATCAACCTCATTACACCAACGACTGTTTTTTTTGTTGAAAACATATATGTCGTTTTGACTATGACAATCAATGGCGCTCTGTGCTGAACAGTTCGATAAAGTGTTGTAAAAGTCGCTTATACATGTTGAATATTAAACTGTTTATGTATTCTGTTATACGCCCATTCAGTCTGATGGAAAATTACCCCATTTCTGACTTATAGTTGGAGGATGATTTACTGATGACTATACCAGAAACGACTAAACCTGACTGAATGCTGGATGCAATTCTGCTGGCAACTGCAACTAACATACCTTTGAAAATAACTTTTTGACCCTTAAACAGATGCCGTTTTGTCAACGCATTAAAAAAATTTTTTGAGTAGGACTTTTGTTGTAATTTTACTTTAGAGGTATTCATCAAATTTTCAGAGAGAAATTTTCAAAGGGAGTTGAAATATTCAGGTTGTGTTGTGATTAAATGATGTAAAACATCATTCAGTCATCGGAACATCATTGTCTTTATTTTATTCCTGCATTTCATAGCTCAAACCAAGTTTTTGCTAATTTCGACTACAGAATTAAGCCATTCATCTTTGTTGAGTAAGAATTTTTACAAGATTGCTTCATTTTGGAACGCGATATAGTTCACAGAATGATTGATTTATGCATTGAGTGCTCAAACTTGCTTGAAGTCATTTTATCTAACCAATTTTTTCAGTAATTAGATAACCAATAGAACGATAGCTCTCTGGTTTGAGGAAAAACGGGACAACTAGACGAGCGACAACTTTTGAGGATTTAAGATTCAACATTTTAAATTACAAAAATCTGTAGTTTGTACAGTTTTTTGATCATATAACAATGTTTTTTAAATTTTGGGCGTCGAGCCAATTCATGCATTTTTAAACAATATTTCTCAGAACTTAGTTGAACCTTGTACTTCCGATGTCAAAGTTGAAATTTGCATGCCAAAATTGAGTTTTTGATGTTGAGCTGTCTTTAACATATTTTCTACAGTAATGTGGAAATCTTCCATATAAAAGCCATGAACGTACTTTCTGCAGTCATGCTGAATTTCAAAATACATAGCAACCGTTTGATTTTCTGCTCAATCTGTATCAACATAAGGCTGCAAGAAATTTAGATGAAATTTCAAAATGGTGTATACTTTCTAGACACCATACACTTTGAGTGCCTTTAGTTGGCCCTATACTTGACTCAAGTATTTCGTTGAATTTATAGCATAGACGTACCCAAGCACCATTAGTTGTACACCTCATAAAAATAGCAGCATGTCCTTCATCATAGGAGCGGTCGTCGGACTTGAATGTGCCAATAGGAATTACAGGAATGTTGTCGCCCGCACCGCACCTCTCTTTGATACTTCGTCCTACGCCAAACCAGTTTATTGTTCGAACTGATAGAAAAAATATTATCAATTCTGCCAAGATGACATTGACGGAAAGACTGAAAGAAAATGAAAATTGAATGACAGAAGAATGATATAGCTGAAGTTTAAGAAGAAGCATGAAATTCATAGACATATTCTGAAATGTGAAAATTGTGATCATACCTACCCAGATGATTTTCTCTGGTTGATACTTGACCATAAATTCTTCTTTTCTACTTTTATCTAACCAATTTATTTTGCTATTGTGAAAAATGAAAAATGACAAGATTGCTTTTGTATGTGTTCCTTGATTATCAAGAAAAAAAGCGAAAAATGTAAATTTTTGGATTTGATGTGCAGCCATGAGTACACTCAACTTTCTCTTAGATACCAGTGATCAGTTTTTTTGGTTAGATGGGAAATGGAGAGTAGCAGTAACATTTTACTTTTATTCAATTTTGAGAGAACGTGTTGTGCTGATGTAACTAAGCCAAATTTCAGTCTAATGGCGTGAATACCTGGGAGATTTTACACATAATTTTGATGTGTAACACAGATATCACGAGCATAATTGCGAGTGGTTTACGTCCTTCTATCTGCATTTGTTTTTTCTGTATTTTGTTGCTTTTTCCGTGTTTTTGTCTCTTGCATTCCTCGTTTTCCTCTTTCTTTTTTCTTGTTTAGTTATCCTATACCGTTTTTGATTCTTTTTCCTCTTTTTAATTTTTTTCTTCTCTTCTTTATATTTTTTCTTCTGTTCAATCTGTATTTTATTTTTTTTGCTTTTGATACTTTGCAAAGTTTTCATTAAAAAGATAGTAAAGAACAGGATAGAGTCACATGTAGCATATTCCGATAAAAAACTACAAGAAGTGAAGCTGGAAAATTATATATGAAACCAGAAAGGAAAAAACAATTTGAATAAAGAATATAAAGGAAAACAGAGGAGACAGGGCGAAGCGAACAAAATTTTTTTTTGTTTATGCTTCACATAGAACATGGTTACCTAATGGGGAAAATGTCTGCAAATATATTACATAACATAGCATAGCGTCGCTTTTAAATCTAAAAGCTATAGGTAAGATATAGGTGCCAGGGGCGAATTACTGGGGGCGAATAACTGGGATGGGGACGAATTGTTGGGGGTGAATTACTAGGGGCGAATTTTCCTAGAACCGTCCTCTAAATTGCAGGCCAAGAATTGGAAAATCAGCAATCAGGTTCTTGCGCATGAGTTGCCACCATATGTCTCTGATCCCATGAGCTAAAAAGTATGTCTTAATTTTTTTGAGGTTGAGCAATGGTTCCGGCACTTACTCCTGTTGTTGTGCTTCATATTACAATCAAATCAATGCAAGCACCTACACTTTCAATGTAATGTTGCCGCATTCTATCTTTATGTCATAAATTTTCATCTTGGATTTAGATTTACCACTCAACTTTTATCATTAGGTAACAAAAATAATGATCGTTACCTTCCTTGAATGCCTTTCCTTCCGGTTCTCGAGTTTTTGATGAATTCTCCGAGTTTTAAAAAATATATCAACTTAATATATCTTATAAAAATCAGTGATGCTATTAACGCCAAAATTTTGATATACTACTTGAATTTTGTAAAAAAAAATTTGAAATTGAAAGTTCCAAAATTGTGATATGATGGGTATGGGCTTATTCCAAGTGAATTTTCCGGAAGCATATAAATGTTTGAATACAAAAATGTTTGCATTCAAAAATTGATGGTAATAATCTTTGACTGCCACACATAAATCTACAGTTTTTGTCGAAAATCCTCTTTGCTACTCATGAAGGGTTATATTTTGATACACATAATCGTTTATCCAGTTTTTGCTTCAAATTTCTCTTGATGGAGCAGATTTTAGGAGGTTGAGTTTTTTCCAACATACAACAGCCAGAAATGCATTTTTCAACGAAACATATTGGTTTTCTATCGGAAAATAATTGCACATTCAAGATTCCGACAGAAAATTTCTAATAAATATGAGCAACTCTTCATCTTGATGCTATACTATGATTCTGGCTATATAAATTAAAAAATCAAGATAGCTGGATAACTTAATCGATCCTTCATCGGTGCTCTTCTTTCGAGCACATGCAGATACTACAGTGAATCCATTGTTTGGCTTTTGATACTTCACTCCTGGGGTTGCCCGCACCACTTCTCTTTGGGAGGGGCACGAGTATACCCTAAATCTAACAACAACTTTATTTGTCGCCCAATACATTTTGCACATCAAAATTTCAAAACGAAAATCAAGTTCATGACGATAAAAAACGAAATCTGGTGATTTTCACAATAACAAGCAATGCTAGTTACTGCAGAAAGACTGAAGAAGCTATTGTTACCCAAAAAGTCCTAATAGCTTTTGTAATATTCTCAACTGTTTCACTGTAGTTTTCTAGCCTATTCGGATCTGAGTTTAAAACCCATGAGTTTCACTTTATAAAATTTTCCTGACCATGACCTGATATGTTATGAACTGGGCAAGAGGTCTCTGAGCGAACCCGTGACTCGACTCATGATTGTGAAATCTTTCGTAGTTTTGCTCTATATTTTGGTGAATGCCGACGCCCAAATTAAAGCTTTTCTTATTAGTTCTGCGGATTTATTTATTTATTCTTATTAGTTCTGATGCTCATCTTATTAGTTCTGATGCTCATCTTATTAGTTCTGCGGATTTTTTTGCGAAATGAACTCAGTCGTTTTACTACAGATCAAATGATCAACCGCGTGATATTCGAAAATCGGTGAAAATTTCACTTTAGAAATTCAATCTGCAAATCACTATGCAAATGCATCCTGAATCAACCTATTTTACACTGATCACAAAACGGCACATAAAAAAATCGATCAGGCCAACCCATCTTTCGAGCTGTATAGGCGACATCAGTCCATGAATCCACTAGACCTCACTCTTCGAGCCCGTTCTCACAAATGTTCTTTGATGCTTAGTATTTGTTCCAAGTACTTCCTTGATCTGCTTCAAAAAAGTGTTACTACTGTTCGTCCCAGCAGAAATCAAAATCAAAATCGATGCAGTCAGTGCAAATGTATTCATAGCTTGAATCTCCCAATGCAGAAAAATATCCCTATCATTCAGTGGAGACAAATATTTGAATATAATCCCTGTTCCCTAGTCGATCCGAGATAAATAATCCGTTGATCGATACTTTTCAGCCAACGACGCTGATCAACACATGCCCTCAACGCCAGAAATTTCATATGTTTCCCCATTGACAAAAATTGTTAGTCCTTCAATTCATTCTGCAAATGATACAATTGTAACGACCAGATTTCTGTGAGATACTTTACTTTTAACCAATGGTCGATACGGCGGGGACAGAATAACGGGACGGGGCGTGAGCGGTACAATAATATGGGAATACAAGGAATGGTCCACGGTCGCTTGAACGTCGAATAACAAAAATGGACGGCACGTTTGCTTGCAAATGAAAATACGAATGCGAACGACGAATTTAAAAAAAACCACGAATAATAATCATAAAAATCACGCTTTTCTTCTCTTTTATACGACGTTTTGGCCACTCCCTGGGCATCGCGGGAGGTCGTGTTTCCGTCGATCTTCTTCCACCAATCGCTGCTTCGCTTACCTGTTTCCGCCTTCTGTATGCTTCTTTTGCCACGCCTCTTGCTTTAATTTATTCTTAATTTCTACACTTGCATGCCTTTTAACCTACAGTATGCTTTGCCGCCTATGTTTTTTAGTTTTTCATGTGTTTTTCGGTTTTCCATGCATTCCTCCTAAATCTTCTGTCTGGGTCGGAATTTCTGTACTTTCTACATGGGCAGGTGTGTTTACGCGTTTTGGAGGGGATTATTGTACCTGCAGAATGTGTATCTTCATGTGCATTACGAGGGCCAGGTGCCAATGTGGAAATAATTATGTGTGTCTTTAATTGGGTCAATGGGGTGTGGGACGATCAAAATAAAGTGCTTCACGTAATTTTGTAGGAATGTTTGGGTGTGAATCCCAGACACCCTTGAGACGATAAAATGTGAAAATTAATAATCACATACTGTACAATTTGTATTTACATTATTACTTCAGCATGTATGTTACATTTCCCTCCTTCCGGAGTTGAACGTCCTCGTTCAAGGGGGTTGAGGGAGAGAGGGTTTTGGGGTCGAAGACTTGGAGGGATAGGGGGAATTGGGGAATTTGTCTGAACGATTGAACCGCCTGTTTTACATGAAGGGGATGTGCTTTGATTGATAACATCAGCTTTCTTAAGTTGCTCAACTTCGTGTTTGATGCTTTGTTTTGCTTTTGGTGGTTTTCGAAAAAGGGGTCTGTGTCTGTGTTTATAATGACTTGTACCAATGCTGTGGGAGACAAGTGGCCTGTGACTCACATGCGTTTTTGACTCAGTGTGAAGGGGCTGATATTTGGATAAGAAATTGATTAACTCAGCTTTTTCCATTTCAATCCTGTCACTCTTGGTCGATTCTATTTTGCTTTTTAGCCATGGGAATGTATGAAGACGTTTCTGTTTGTCTTGGGTGGGAAAATGAGATTGGGCGGGTGAATTTTCCGCTGGGAGGGGACAAGAAACAGGGGCGATGCATGTATCAGGATGGGAGATTTGGGGCTTGCTGACGTCGTTTGAGCTAGAACTGCAGATACCACTACTTTTACTCTGGGAAATACTAGCTGCAAAATGAATTTTACGATTTTCTTGTGCTTTGGGGGTAGGAAAAGAAGTTTTTCGCCTGGGGAATGTGTTGGGGTCTGTCGTTGGGAGGGGACAAGAAACAGGGTCGATGCATGTATCAGGATGGGGGATTTGGGGCTTGCTGACGTCGTTTGAGACAGGACTGCAGATACCACTATTTTTACTTTGGAAAATGCTAGCTGCAAAATGAATTTTACGATTTTTTCGTGCTTTGGGGGTAGGAAGAGAAGTTTTTCGCCTGGGGAATGTGTTGGGGTCTGTGGGGAGGCCCTGCAATTGTGAAAACATTGGGCGTTCCTTTTTGTATGCTGGTTCAGGTTTGGACGTCTCACTGGTTTCAGGATGTTTATGTTTCTGTGCAATTTTTGGCTGGGGGAGTTTGGATTTCAACATGTCACTGCTTTTTGGTGATGCAATTTTTGAAGTGCTGCTTGTATCAGGAAGGGGTATGTCAAGGTTATACTGGGGGTCAAACTGCTTATGACTGCTGGGCAGAACTGTATTTAAAGCATGTTGAGGTTGATGCTGGACAGTGGGCAATGTGGAGTACATGACTGGGACATCAATGTTCATTTGTGGTGGGGGTAGTCTCTCTTCAATGCGATTTTGGACGTTAGGGGTCATTTGGTTGGGGCAATATCTACTCGTGTGACCTTTTTGCTTACAAAGAAAACATTCTGCATTTGAGTAGCTTTTTGATATGCAATGGCTGGATCTGTGACCAGTCTGAGAATAGTGAATGCATCTGCTTTTACAGTCTCGAGTCATGTGATTATTCCTAAAGCAAATTTGGCATGACTTTTGAGTACCTGGTGAATTACAATTTCTGGCGAAATGCCCGACTTGATTGCATTGAAAACATGTGATCTGTCTCAAACTACTGTTATCATGCTGGGGTTGGGTTTGAGAATTTCGCAGTATTTGCAATTGCAACTCCATGACTTGTTCTAATTTATGTAGGATTCCCTGCTGTTCAGTGTAATTGCCTAATGAAAGAATGGGTTCCGATTCAGGGGATATGAGGGGTATGGGGCTAGATTTCAATCTGTTTCTGAAAATTTGTTGTTCAACATAAGCTGCTTCATCAGACATGTCTGTTAGGGAGGTGAATCGTTTGTACTTGAGTGCCTCTCTAATTTCGGTCTGCATGCCTTCCATGAAAAGGGGTTTGATTATCATTTCTCGTGCCTCTGAATTGAAATTGGGGTAGGCGAGGGTCGCTAGATGCTCGAGGTCAAACAAAAATTCAATGACAGTTTCCGAACTTTTTTGTTTCCCTTCATGCAAAAAATGTTGGTGTAAATCTGTGTCTCTGTGGTCGGGGAAACATGCTTGTAATGCAGTTTTATACTGTTCATACGTTTGGGGTGGGTTTTCAGAATTTTCTAAACTTTTGAATTTTGCTAATGCTGCACCACCCAAATGAATTTCAAAACATGCTAATTTGAGTTGCTCGTCAGTATCTTTCATGCCTTGTAGTATCATGAACTGTTCTAGTCGCTTGCTCCATTGGCCGAAATGTTGGGTTACTCCTCCTGTAAATACTGTAGGTTTTGCATAAAAATTGTTCGCCATGCTGTTATGGATGTTGGCCGTTCTTAAATCGTCTATCAAGGTGGGATTCATAGTGTTTTTGCTCAATTGTGTGTGTAGAGTTTGGAAATGTTCTGCAAATAAATCGTTGATCTGCTCTCTTACAATTTCTCCTAAGTGGTCTTGTGTATGGTGGGTCATTTTCAGTTTGTGTTTTTACGAATGTCTGTCCTACTGTAGGAAATGATTACGACTGTATGCGATTACTGCTTAGGGATGCCCGGATATAGGATGCACCTTAATGGGGCAGGGAGTTCCAGTGGTTAACGGTACGGTAGGGTCACCAAAAATATGTAACGACCAGATTTCTGTGAGATACTTTACTTTTAACCAATGGTCGATACGGCGGGGACGGAATAACGGGACGGGGCGTGGGCGGTACAATAATACGGGAATACAAGGAATGGTCGACGGTCGCTTGAACGTCGAATAAAAAAATGGACGGCACGTTTGCTTGCAAATGAAAATACGAACGCGAACGACGAATTTAAAAAAAACCACGAATAATAATCATAAAAATCATGCTTTTCTTCTCTTTTATACGACGTTTTGGCCACTCCCTGGGCATCGCGGGAGGTCGTGTTTCCGTCGATCTTCTTCCACCAATCGCTGCTTCGCTTACCTGTTTCCGCCTTCTGTATGCTTCTTTCGCCACGCCTCTTGCTTTAATTTATTCTTAATTTCTACACTTGCATGCCTTTTAACCTACAGTATGCTTTGCCGCCTATGTTTTTTAGTTTTTCATGTGTTTTTCGGTTTTCCATGCATTCCTCCTAAATCTTCTGTCTGGGTCGGAATTTCTGTACTTTCTACATGGGCAGGTGTGTTTACGCGTTTTGGAGGGGATTATTGTACCTGCAGAATGTGTATCTTCATGTGCATTACGAGGGCCAGGTGCCAATGTGGAAATAATTATGTGTGTCTTTAATTGGGTCAATGGGGTGTGGGACGATCAAAATAAAGTGCTTCACGTAATTTTGTAGGAATGTTTGGGTGTGAATCCCAGACACCCTTGAGACGATAAAATGTGAAAATTAATAATATTTAATAAATGTCTATCACATACTGTACAATTTGTATTTACATTATTACTTCAGCATGTATGTTACACAATCATTGAACCATCAAAACATCGAACTGTACGAATCCTTCTTCATTCCTTCTCCATTGACTGCAATACAAAAATCGTTTCTGATCAACTTTGTGAATGCCAGCTGGACACTTTTTCTAACGTGCCGACCCAACCTGGAGTCCAACCAAACTATTCTTAGACGCAACTCTTTTGTACTAATCTCATCTGTGATCCTGAATTTAGTTAAAAACGTATTTCTCTTATCGAAAAAGTTTAGACGATCGGAAATGTTGGATGCTACTCATCTTTTCTATCGAGACATAAAATATTAATCAAAATCGTTTAAAATCGAAATTGAATAACGAAATTTTTGTGTTAGTTTACTTGTCACACCATTAAATTCCAGTTGGGCTTGAAAAGCTTGAAAAGCTTGAAAAAACATTATTATATTGCCAGAGAACATATTTCTTTTATAGCCTGCTGCTATATGCCACCATAAATCATTTCACAACCATTATTTTCATAAGAATGTATCTTTTTGCGATTGGGACTACAAAGTGCGTGTGTTCAACATCCATAACTGTAGTTCCTGCCTCAGAACAAGTCTCAATAGATAGTCTGTTGCTTTTGGCATGGTGAAATATGGTGCATTTGAATTTTTCCCAGTATCTGATGCTTGGACATTTTTGTTTTGCTCGATCATCGAATCTGCTTCTTAGGACGTCAATATGTGGATCACCTCGAGTATAAATGCAAACTCTTGATGTTCGAACACCTGCTACTTCTTTGAGTTTCACTGTTGTAAAAGATTGAGGGCAAATGGGCCCAATGGGTCTACTAGTGACACCATCATATGGATCAAACTGATCCTTTGATCTCTGATGATTTCAATTTGTAAACTGAAACTCCAATGCAAGGCACTGTGCAAAGTCTGTATGTCTCGATTCTTATTGTATTTTAAGGGACCTCCACTGATTGATTTCACCTGCCGCATTGGTGAGTGATGGAGAAGGATGGCGACAAACCATCATTGCCACCTGCTGGAAAGCTGGCCTAAATGTTTCTGAATGCACCGTGTAGCATAATTATCGATGACTCTAGTACTTGCATTTTTTAATTTGTAATTTTTTAATTCGTGTTTTTAATTTTTAATTCGTTAAATAATAATTTTTTAATTCGTGTAGCATAATCATCGATGACTTTAGTACTTGCATTTTTTAATTTGTCCCATGGGTGGACTTTCACCAAAGCCACAGATAATCCTAGCTGGTGCATTTTATTTTTTAAAGTCTAATTGCACTTATGCACAATTTTCCACAAATCAGCCTTAATCCACAAAGTCACCATCCCCAAACACTCTACAATTTAAATCAGAGAGGATCTTCATCTTTCCAGTTTTGAAACTTCCTGAAATTTTTATTAGAATTAATTTTCACGTGACGATAGTATTGATTTACTGTATGCCTTCAGATCTGTCAACCATAAAACTTCTTGCTATTCTATCCTGAAGATAAATGCCTCTCCAAATCCTGGTGTTACTGTTATAGTTTCCAATTCAGAATCATGATGTAACGCACATGCAATCTCTTAAGAACTTTTGTATGCCATTTCTTGTAGTATTCAATCAGTTACTCTTTCATGTGGATGCCCCATTCAAACTCAGTTCTTTCCCATAGAGAGAATTTTCTGAGTTATGAATTTCTGTCGTATTTATGCCATTCTTGTACTGATTGTACAAACCCAGATAATAATTCTAAACTTATGTTCAATAACAAGAAATTGTCCAATGCCGACAAAAATAACTTGATGTATGCACACTTTCGTGTCGGAGCCATCTGTCAGTTGGTGCATTCACTGATGATGTGCCATCGCTAGGCTGGACCAATAGTCAAAATGTTTAAGCAGACGACACTGCAGGCTATGGCCTTTTAAGCCTTGATTATACTCCTTACGTCATGCTGGGCTTACGCTTACGCCGGGATACGCTGGGCTGGGCCAGCCCAGCTTGCCGTAGCGCAGCATAGAATGCCTGGCATAGCGTAGCGTGGCGTAAGAAGTATAACCAATTTTACGCTATATAAGCAGACAAACAAAAAAATCGTGGGTTTTTTAGCTAAAACATGTTGGAAATGGTTTTTAAAAGTGTTTGTAGTATGCTCATTGATGTTTTTCATCATTTAAATCAAAATCGCAACAATTTTCAAAAAATTTCCAACGTTTAACCAAATTTTGGAAAAAATTGCCGCATTTTGATTAAAACGCCGCGATTCACTCCATGTCAAATTTTATAAAACAACACACAGAAAAAGGATGCTCTTTCTGGATGGATAAATCATGAAAGCTTTTGGGTTAGAAACATCATGTAATCGGGGGAAAGTACTATGGGAATTCCCCCAGATCTTCGGCCATATGGCTAGCCGTCGAACGACCCCCCCCCCCCCAGGATTTTCCAATCCTATGACTAGCCATATGGTAGTCAAAGGGCCCCATACTCTCGGTCGGAAAAATACTGGAAAATATCAATTTTTGAACAAAAAATGATCAAAAACGTCAATTTTATCAGCGCTTCACGCCAGAAATACATTATTTATCGTTTTTTAGACGAAAATTACTATTTTTCGAACCGTTTTTTGACGAAAAAATCGAACTTTTTTTCCTTCACAGACTTCTCCCCAAAATTTTTGGGGAATAAGGGACCCCCTGCCCGAAAACAGTCGTCCAATCCCCCCCCCCCAGACCTCGGGGCACCGTTACATTATGGGTAGAAAACAGAGGAAAGAGACACCTTTGATAGAAATTTGCTGGCGGGACTTTATCAAAAATAGGCTTTCCTATGGTTTAAAAATATCGTCCAAATTTTTTCCATCCAAAAAAACTTCAAGAATGAAGAATATTAATTCGGTCAAAAGTCGTCGAAAATTAGAAAATATTACGTGAGCAAAAATTAAGAAAAACATCATTTTTATATTTGAAAAACATCACTATAATTTTTTTCGACGCAAAAAACATTAGAAACTGATGAATATTGGCCGATGAAGATGAATATCGGTTGAATATTTGTTGAAAATCAAAAAATAATTTGTACTTGGCAAAATTTCACGAAAAATAAAGCTTTTCCGTGTTTTAAAAACATCACAAAAAATTTTCCCGCCTTCGAAAACCCAGGAAAACCCCAAATTTCGCTTGAAATCAAGCTCGAAATCAGAAAATACGGCGCCAAAATTTTTAAAGTTGGCGTAAGCTGGCGTAAAATCGACCGACAAGATTTTTGCACCGCTGCTTGCACTGGCTTATGCCAGGCCTAGCGTAAGCTGGCGTAGCCAGGCACAGTTTCGTTTATACTGTGGTGTAAGCCAGTGCAACAATTTTCGGTTATACTCAATGGCATAAGCCAGCCTGGTGCAGCCCAGCCCAGTGCAGTGAGTATAACTGGGGCTTTACTTATTGTGTACCTGAGTCAACAACAAGATGAGAACACAATGGAATTTCTCAGCCATCTCACTGCAAGCCAAATGCAACTATGACAACAAACAATGTTGACATTGATCTCATGCTCACCCTAGTGCATAACTACCCCAATCCTAGCATCTGAAAAGAGGGATTCTGATACTTCTACAAAGGAGAATAACCTAAGGTTGACTCAAATGGCTACTACTCCCGAAAAAAGAAAAGAGCCTGAGGAACCTAAGAGTGATTCTGTTCCGGCAAAGTTATCACAGTAGATTGCAAAGTTGGCTCAATGTTATTAGGAGACAAGTCAAAAGACTAATGCCAAATTGAATGAAATTTCTGATCAAGTTAATAAGGGTAAACCCCAAAACAAGGTGGAAAAGATTTCACCTAACCATATTGTTGATACCATAGAAATAACTCTCATGATACACCTGAATGCAAAACCCTTCAATAAAAGAATGCACAAAGACATAATTGGAAAAATCGATATGGTGGAGATAGAGGTTTCAGGCAACAGTTTGAAGGCTTTAGAGGAGGATATGATGGTAGGAGCAGTAGAGGAGCCCATGCTGCAGGTTATTACAGTAATGATGTGGATTATGATCCTTATCAACTATTCATTGATTACCAGAATAGATTTAGGAATGAGCAACTCTATATGGCATCTGAACTGTGAGTGCTTAGCCAACAGTTGATGATCACAGCACCTCATAATGGTCAGGTTCAAATCAGTAACCCTAGTCCAAGTGTGCAAGCTGTTTCTGGTAGTTAACCATCCATGTCTAGTCCGACAATGTTGGGATATGCTGGAGGCATGAATAGCATTGCCACTATGGGTCACAGTGTTGATGAGATGAAATGACCTGGAGTATGGCATTGTGCCACGAAGGAAGATTATTCAAAGATGAAAAAAGCATTCAAGCATGGGATAAATCCAACTCAGAAGAAAAGATTAAGACTTCTGTGTGTCTTTGAACTCTACCCTTTCACATTTATGTGACTGTATGTAATACTAATATCAGGGCTTTAGTCGATACTGGTGCACCATGTTCAGTGATGTCATCATGATTTCTTAAGGAAGCTTTTGATGAAGAATATACCAGATATCCTGAGATAATAAAAGTCACTGTTGCTGATGGTGCAGTAGTACATGCCAAGGGTTACGTTCAATTTATAATGAAATGTGAATACAGAGTTTCCTTGGTGAAGGCCATACTCATCCTGAATGTGGAGAAAAGTCTCATAATTGGTATGAACCTTGTAGCACATCAAGATGTTGGAGCAATGATAGATTTTGATAAAAGTATCCTGAAGCTTAATTGGGTCGAGAAAGCTATAAGTGTTGTACCTAAACACCATGTGAGTATTATACAAGCTATTGATTGTATAGGGGAAGCATCTATAGCACATTCAATTCCTGAGGATGATCAGAATGAGCCAACTAGGTATAGTAGTTCCAGTATCATGTATGAAAGTTCACATGGAACTGATGTGCTTATAAAGGGAAGACTATAGGAACAATCTTCCAAAATAGATTTGAGCTGTGTACTTACAAATATACACTAGAGTGAAAAGAAGTTTGGAGTGGACAGCACATTGCTTGATAGTACACAGGAAGATTTTATTTTGATGATTTTAAACAATAGGGGTTCAGAATGCCAACTGAAACCTTACCAGATTTTGGGCTACTGTGACTCAATATTACAAAAAAAATCAGAAGTATTAAATGCACAAAGTACAAGTTGTGGGATATTTTGTGTTGAAGAAAGTTTTACAGCCACTCCCAGAATGTCTCTGCATGTCGCAAACATCCACAAGTTTCTGCGACTACAAAAAATATATACACTCATATATATTACAAGATATTCTGGAATACTAACCAGAACAAGAATGAACTATTATTCACTGGCAAATTTGACATCTGGCAAAAATGAATATTAAAGAATCTGTTGCTTGAATTTTTAATCAGATAAAATATGGGAATGAATCTTCATATTATTCTGATGTTAATCATATTCTGAATTTTCAATGAAGTCATTTTGGTATATATTCTCGAGTTTTCTACTGTATGGGATTGTGTCTTTTTATTTTTTATTAATAAAATCATGGTTTACAATGAATTCTAGTAAGTATCTTTTATCGTTATTATAGAACCCACAAGGGACAAGAGGTCTTCTTGGAATCACCGTTTTTTTTCCTCGAAGATTTTTTCCACATGAGAACCGGACCCCAAAATTTTTTTCCTCATTTTCCAAAAATTTTCCACATTTTTAAAAACGCTTATGCTTTTTTATGCATTTTAGGAGCATACCCATGCATTTTGTTGTATTTGGAGTCAGAAACCTGCAAAAATGAGAAAAAAATTGAGAAAATTCTAGTTATATTAGCCAAAATGAGCTCATAAAGAATATATTGGTGTTCTACAGGAGCGGGTGAAGCATGTTAACGAATAACGATAGAGTTCTCAGGAATTTATCCGCTATTAACATTTCCATGGCTCTCATTAGAATCATCTAATTTTATTTAGTTCTTGGTCCGGCGCGGAGCGCCAGAAAAATTTTTGTATTTTCACTTTCTACAATGCTGGAAATTGAACCTTCACAACGTTGGGAAATAAATTAAAATCCGACTCATGAAGTATAATTTGTTTCCCATTACGGCGCGAAGCGCCAGGAAAATTTTTCAGTTTTTATATTCTAAAACGCTGGAAAATAAATCTCTCCAACAGATATTCATAAACAGAAGTTCTAAAATCGCAGTCTAGAATGATGTCTCCAATTTTTATCTTCAATAAACGCAAAAGTTCAGGTTGCAGACGTTTAAAAAATTCCAAACATCGAGAGAAAAAATTGAGAAAATTGATGAAAAATCTCAATATTGGGCGACATAATTGACTATTAACGATTAGAAAATGAAACGAGCTAACTTGATTGATAGAAACTGTTGAGCATTAATTAGTAAGTCGAAGTAGATATGCTAATGGCCACGCCTGATAGAAAATAGTCTAGATTGTACCCGTGATTGGCACGAAGCGCCAGAAAATTTTGAGATTTTGACCCTTTTAAGTCCACCAAAACGCATCTTTTCGGTTTGGATATCCCGAAAATTTTTTCCTCAATGAGAACCATACCGAAAATTTTTTTCCTCATTTCGAAATTTTTTTCCTCAAAAGACCCCATTTGAGGAAAAAAACGGTGCTTGGAATTAAGTTAGAATCTTGTTAAGAAGTAGCGAGAGTACATGATGCATTGGTATTTGGGGAAGTGCTATATAAAATGATCTCCAAGGCTGATATGACTGAAGATATAAAGAAGAAAGCTGTTGCAAGTTTGTCTAAATACAGAGATGTTTTCAGCCTGCCCAATTATCCTCTAACTTCAATACTGTATCTAATGTGCAAAATTGATACTGGTGATGCGATGCCAGTGGCAAATTATTATTACAGAGCTCCAGTAAACCAGAGATCAGGAATAGAGCTCAAGTCCAGGACATATTGGATAAAAGAGTTATTGAACCCAGCTGGACACAGTAGACTGCTCTACTTTTCGTAGTTTGGAAAACTGAAGATACCACAAGATCAGTTGTGGGCTTCACAGGTATAAATGAAGTTACTAAAGATGATAGGTATCCTGTTCTTAGAATGAATGATTATTTGAATTGTCTAGGTAATGCCAAATTGTATACCACCTTGGATCTAAAGTCCGGATATTGGCAAGTCCTTCTTGAGGAAAGTAGTAAGTAGAAAACTGCATTTGTATGTCAGGGAGGCTTATAATAGTTCAAGTTCATGTCTTTCGCACTTAAAAATGCACTTGCAGAGTTTCAAAAGATGATGGAAAGAGTGTTGCATGGTCTAGTGTGGAAGATTTGTTCAGTGTACGTTGATGACATCATTGTATTCTGCAAGACTTTTGATGAACATTTAGAGAATTTTGAATTTGTCTTGCAAGCTATTTGGAAAGCTAAGCTAACACTTAAAGTGGAGAAGTGTGACTTTCTCCAAAAAAGTTTTGATTTTCTTGCTATAGGGAAGAAGAAATCCCAAGCAACAGGGAAATATCACCAAGTATATGAGCAGCTAGGAAATATATATGAGCAGCTAGGAAAAGCTCTAACTCCAGTGCCATTTCTGGGCATTCATTTCCGATGGAACTACAAAGCTTGTTCTCCAAAGAGATACCAAGCTGGGAGCAGTACTTTATCAGAAGACTTGAGATAATCAAAGCCTATAACAGTCAAACCTGTAAGGAACTAAAACAGTCAAATCCGTAAGGAGCTAAAACAGTCAGATCCTTAAGGAAGTGCTACAGAGCTAGAATGTTTAGTCCTTGTCTATGGTCTTAATGTTTACTGGGGACTATTAGTTTGGTCAAAAAGTATTGATCAAAAATGATCACAAATCTCTTTTATCAATGAAGGTCAATACTCAAACTAATGACAATATGAAAAGATGACATTCCATTATAATTCAATTTAATTATAGGTTGGTGTATGTACTCAGTAAACAATAGGTGATAGATGATTTCCTCCCAAGAAAACATGAATTCGAAGAAGTTAAGGACAAAAGCCCACCAAAATGGCAATATGTCCTCAAAATTTAATTTTGTATTTTTTGTACTCAAATAACTGAAATTGAAAGCCAAGAATTGGTACAACAATTTCAAAGAATGAGAGAATAAATTGAAGAGACAAAAAAATTGTCCTCAAAAAGACCAAGGAACATCCAGAAATTGATGGTAGAAAAAGAAAAACGGTGCACCAACTACCAAAGACACATTGCTGATCAAAAATGAAATGCAAAAGCTCATAGTAGTTGATGCAGTTACAACTAGAAGACAAGAGAAATATGTTGAGTTTGTGCCCTGTCTGCCAAATGGCTACTCCTGGTAAGAGCTCCATATCCCCATTCATAATAATTACATGAGGGTTCAATTGATGTTGTGTCTGTGGAAATAATGGGGTTTGCAGTCTTGAGGGATATATCATTGTCTTTCGGGATTAGCTCACTAAGTGGATTGAAGCTATATTGATTCCTGATCAGATGGCTGGAACCATAGTGCATGCATTCCTAGAGCACGTAATATTTAGGCACAGAACCCCAAGAAAACTTGTCAGTGATAATGGATCAGGATTTAATCATCATCTTATGAAAGCAGTTTGTAAACTGCTAGAATGCCAAAAATATTTACAACTGCAAGAAAATGGCATGGTTTAGAGATTTAACCAAATTCTAGTAAAGCATGCAGTGATATTTGCATATAATGCCACACCCTACGCAGCAACTAAAACTTCACCATTTTCACTTCTGCCAGGGCATGAAGCTAATTTCGGGATCAATTTTACAGCTGACCTTAAAATAGCCATGCCAAACGTCCAAAAGGATTATAAGAATGTTTTTGCCACTCATCCTACAAATTTGTACAAGGGTATTGCCAAAAACATACAAAAAGCTGCAAAAGACAACAAAAAATATTTTGATAACAAAATTAAAAACTTCCCATTTTAAAAACCAAGATTGGCTTCTGTTGAAAGTTGACAGACAAAAAAAATTTGGCAAGGACCATACATCATCATCGATGATAAAAGATTGAAGGAAAATGACTATAGCACATTGGAATAACCCCCTGAAAAATCAAGTCATATCAACAAGCATGCTAAAACACTTTAGATATAAAAGTACCAGATGGTCTTTGCACCAAAAGTTGCAAGTCTCCCCAGATCTTCCAGCTACTGTAAGTGGAAATCTCACAGAGACCAAAGATCATCCAGTCCTCATTTCACAATTTAAATTATTTAGCTGAAAATGCTATATGTGTAATTTTATATTTTTATGTTTTTTAATCGATTTATATTCACTTCAAACTTTTAAATTTTATTGTGCAGAGTCAAATTTTCTAAAAAATATTGTTAATTTGTACACCATAGATATTAAAAATCCCCCAGAAGCTATAGACCACACTTTATTGTCCAAGGTTTATCCCTAGGCACTAAAAGCTGGTTTAAGCAGAAAGAAAGCCAACTATTGGCAGGATTGAAGTGATCCTGAGGACATGGATACAGCAGATCAGTAGGATAATAGGAACAAGGATGTAAGCAGCCTACTGCATACAGAAATGTTTCAAAGGGTCTCACTTTTCAAATTATTAGATCCAGTAGATGTTGTGTAGTATATCACAGCTGGTCTTGCCATACACAAAACTCCTTGACAGGACTGATCAAAGCAGCTGCAATTGCTTCAACTTGGAACAGAATGCTATGAGCCAGTGGAAATCAACACTGGCATGGCTAAATATGGCAGAGACCACTAGATGGCAGACTTGAGGAGTTATGAGCATGTTATGGACCCAACAGAATTTACTGCATTGGAAAAGGCATGCGTCTTAATTTCTCTGCCATTCTTTGTTTTCTGGCCTCATTGTTCTGCCGAGTATGATTACTGAAGGAATTTTCGAATTATAATTTCCTCAAATCTTACTTGAGGGAGGGATGCTGATTTTATAAACAAAATGGCATTGAAGACTGATGATATGATATTTTAGAACTACAAAATGGTAGCTTCCTTACTGCTTACAGAATTTGAGTGTACTGTGAAAGGTGCAAGGATTATGACCCTTGCAAAATCGTTTTGGCCTTATGCTTATCTGGTTCCACTTGGGGGAAAAGGTAGGTTCGCCAATACTGTAGAAATAGCAGAGGACAATATAACCCATAATAATAATATTAGACTGATAGCTGTTTCTATGCAAGCATATGTTGTTTGGAATTTGGAGCCAAAACCCCATCATTGTGATATGGCATCCAATCCAGATGTGCCAGAATCCATGGTTACTATGCCTACTGTCATGCAGCTGCAATCTGAACCACAAGTTAAGATGTAGCCACAGATGGAGATGATGTTGTCAACAGGTTTACCTGTGCCACAAATCATAAAAACATCAAGTATGGATGCATGTCAGTACTTGTCCAGTGTAGAAAACAACACCCAATGGGAACAAATTTTGATTGTCCAGAATGGGTAGAACATGGATGAGTCAATACATGGATGCCAAGGGTGTAACAAAGGAGCAAGAGCAGTCAGATGTGATACTTATTCATACTGATGCAGTGGAGATGTCACAAGAGGTAGCTGAGGAAGAAAAGGAAATTCAAGTTTTAGCCTTGACTTGGGGTGCAGAAGGTGTTCCTGGATACTCTATTGCTCAGGCAATAAAGAATCTCAATGGCAAAAAGATTGAATGATGGGCAAATTTTCTTCAACTTGAAAAAAGTGGAAAATAAAAGCTCATCAGGAGAAGAAGAAGGTTGAAAAGGCAATTGTGCAGCCTGCAAAGGTTATGTGGCCAAAAACTCCTAAAACCTTGACTTAGGTTTCAGCAAAGGTATCCTTGAGCACTGAATCTTTGACTACTCATATGTTGCAGACAGCCTCTACAAATATATTATCTACCTTGACAAGTCAATCCACACAATTTGTTTCACAGGCTTCGAACACCTTCATTTCTGGATGGCTTCAGCCTAAGGTGCAGGGAGCTCTGAGCAAGCAACAAGTTACAGGACAAAAAGGGCAACTCTTCACACCTGGAAAGATAAAACAGTTAACTCTGGTTACTGTTCATCTGAGTCAACAAACACCAGAAATGACAGTCGACTTATTTGGGGATGTATTGTTGGACTTTAGGCAAGTTACCAAAGATAAAGGTAGCATCAGAAGTCATATTTCTTTTTGTGCAGTAGAGTTGGCCAGTTATTTCTGCGATGAGCAGTTTCAAGATCCAAAGATTTGGCTGATGGTCAATAAAGCAGTCAAGATTATCTAATTACTGTAACAGCTGGATGTCAAAGGAGGATTCTTGTAAGACTGACAAAATATTCTAGAACCACTATGGGATAGAATCATTCATGGAGAATTATTATTGAATGGCTCATGGAATATCGAGCAAGTGTAGTATTTGCAGCAGTCAGATATTTATGTTTAATGATATTCCTTATGCCTGACTGCACATTGCTTATGGCTGAGCAGTTTGGTAAATGATTAGCATCAGTCAAAGTGTTTGCAAACATTATGCTGTTACAGGAGTATCGAAGTGCTACTACCTCTAATATTTTTATAACAACCTATTGTTTGGTTATGTATAATAGTAAACAAGCCGCAAGGATGCATGTCAAAAGGTCAGCAAGCCCAAGTCTGCGGACTACTGCTAAATTTAGGAAAGTTCAGAATGATGTGGGTCTGACATTTTGGGCACCCAGACTCCCATTTAGTGGAGCTGGTTGTCACGGAGCCATGGCTGAAGTTACCAGCCAGGTCTCCACTTACCCAAGTGCTGGCACTGGGCAAGCCTCCAAAATTGTTCTGAAACAGCAGCAACCTATACTGTATCCAGAAGTGTTAAGGGAGCTCCTGGTGGATGGGAAAGGGGCACCAAAGCAGGCCAGTTTCATTTTAATAATCTGAACAGGGAAAGAGCTGGTTATGTTGGTGGCCAAGGTGTATACCAAGGAGAACACCCTTACCATGCATTCCAAAGTCCCACTGGTCATCAACAAGGCCAGCAGCAATAGTGTTTTATAGCCACAAAAGTTTTGGTGGAAAATTCTCTATTTTTGACAAATTTCACATATATTATTTAAAAAAACAAAAATCCAAAAACATAAAATTACAGAAAACCCAAAGCATCATAAAACTCAAAAATACAAAAAAATATTTAAACTTTTGTTTGTGTTGTTGCCTTAAAAGTCTTGTTTTTGACCAAGCTCATGGCTTAAATCAATATTTTTTGCATTAAACACTTTCACATATTTTTTCATTGTATTATGTGCCTCATATTTATTGCGTTTCATTGTTATTTTTTGTATTTTTATTATCAGTATTTCCTGTTTTTGTATAAACTTTTGTTTCTCACCAGGTTTTTTCGGTGCCTCATATTTTATTGTTTATTCAAATTTTTTCGTCTCATACTAGTTTTGTAAATGCTCATTCACCAATAGTATTTTAGATTTTTGAACAAATGGAAGGTGAACCAATAGGAGGTGATGAGAACGACTGAAACCAGTTACTGCATGGATTACAAAGGTGGTACCAAAGACACTTCACATCACTCAATGGGACAAAATAATCGACTAAGAAGGAAGGTACCCAGAAGCTCCAAGACATGCTGGCAGAGCCAGAGAAAGTCAAGCTGATGCTGTGGACAGAACTGGGTGACCTTGTAAAAAGACTTGACATTTGGGGTAATCACATCCCATACATTCAGAGTCTGGTCAAGATGATTATGACCTATACACCTTTCGTGGTATGGACATAATCTTTTATAAAGTTGGGATCCAGTAGTAGGTCACACCCTAAAAGGTAAAAGTCCTGCTTGTTATTTGCTTCTTCACTTCCTGATTACCAGTTTCAAGGCCTGAGGGATGTTGGGGATGTACTTATGGTAGCAATCATTCCACATCTGTGCAAAATTGGTGAATTGGGCAAAGCCACAATTCGACTAAGAAAAGAATGACTTGCTCATTCATTAGATTTTCTTAGGTTGTATGTATTGTGTCCATCTACAAATATTATATTTGTTTTTACTTCCATCCAATATAATAGAGCATTGACAGTGCACAGCTTATTTGCATAAATATATTGTTATATATTTCTCATTATAATTATTTATTACAGTATTTTATAAATGGCGCCCTCTAATAAATGGTGCACCTTATATAAAAAAATAATAAATGGCGTAAATGTTATGCCATTTATTAGAATCATAAGTATCCTTAATGTAAACTCTATATGTGCTGTTTATTGGAGAAATGAAGCCCAATTCAGAAGGTGCAGTCACCAACTGTTTCCAACAAAAAATCCTGATTTTTTCACTTCTGAATAGGGCTTTAGAATCGCCGATTGTTTGTGACAAAAGAGCTAGTATTTTTCTTTTCTGAAAAGGGCTTAAAATTCTCATTTTAAAGTTCATTTTGACTGCAGTGATTTCTATTGATTTTTTGCAAAGTTTATGTGAAATGATGTGTTTAGATGAATCCGTTACAAGTCATGAAAATAGAAAGAAGTACGGTTTAGTAAAAAGGTAAAAACTATTGCAGCAGCAAAAAAAGAAAAAAAACCGTCCAGTTGCTTGCCCCCCTCAAAATTAGTGAATCCAGGGTGTTATTTTCTATTCTTTTTCTTTTAATTTGATTAGTTGTTTTTATTTTTCCTTTGTTATCCATTCACTACTTTTGTTTTCTCTCCTTTCATTTTTGTTTGTTTTCTTTTTCCTTCCTTGGTGTAGAGAAGTATGGTATTTGTGTGATGATGAAACGTAATTGTTGAGATTCCATGGAAGAATAAAAAACAAGATTGTTTGAAAATGTAGCCCAATGAAGCCCAAAATTTGAATAAACCGTGCCCTGTAGTAAATAGCCCACCAAATGGACCCAAAAAAAATAATAAATGGTGCACTGTTTATTGGAATAATTATGGTATTTGATTCTCGCACAACTAGCAGAGGTGGGGCCTGATTACAGGACAGAATACCATGGCAGGACCCAGCCTACCTGGACGTTGCTTTAGTTAATTCTTGGTATTTCTTGTGTTAGCCCTTAGGAAGCATCTGGAGCAACATTGATTGCTTTTCGATTGAGAGTTAGTTATTCCACTTACAGATTAGTGACTGAAGGTTGCATTTAGTTCTGCTGGAGAACTGTTGCACTCTGTTTAGCTGATTAATTATAGGAAGCTCCTTTGAGTGACCTATGGTAATTGGTTGGATACAAGTTAATAGATCTTTCTTCTACTGACGCCTCTGACCTAAGCAGAGTTTTAAACATAACAACTAAAAATGTATAAAAAATTTTGGGGCACGATTTTTACTTATTCAGGGGAAATTTTTGTGTAAAAACGAGTAAACCCTTAAATCCATCAGAGGCTAACATTTTTACAGACAGAAATGCAAAATTTTCTGAAAAAATCGATACTGTCAGGGGCGTCGGCTGGTTACCATCTAATCTACAGTAATTCATTTTGATAGTTTTATAGCTTGTTGGATGGTCGGGTTTTCCTGCATTGTTCTTCAAAAATATCAAAAAACGCCAGAATGACATGGAATCTGATGATCTAACATTTTTAACAACAAAAATTGTACAAAAATTTTGTAAAAAACGAGTAACACCATTAGACTTTAAGAGTCATAGCATAAAATCTAACGATCTAATAGTTTTACCTCCACTAAAAATGTACAAAATTATGTAAAAAAACGAGTAAAACCATTAGATTTTACTGAAATATGTGAAATTTTTTGAGAAAAATTAATACCTTATGGTGTGTCAGCTGTTGACTAAAGTCTGTCGAATTGTCCTGCATTCTTGGAAATTTTTTTTAAATCCCAGAAGGTCATAGGGTCTAATGATCTATTAGCTATACTCATTTTTTCGAACAAAATTTTAGGAAAAATTTTGCTTGGGACACAACTTTTTCATATTTGGGATACATTTTTCAATGATTCCCTATGCTTGAGCATTGTTTTTGGGACACATTTTCTACTGG
>CAWUHX010000582.1:0-31688 GCA_963922205.1 Romanomermis culicivorax
GTCGTTCCTGCCGTCTCAGTACCCAGCCTGTACAGACCAGTGAGCCGCTCTCTATTCAATTTGACTTAATTGCTTCACGGGCAAGGACGTCTGTTCTAACCACCTTACGGGAAAACGAACCCTCGGACATGAAGTCGGAAACTGATCTCCCTTCACAGATCGAGAACAAGGTCCAGGCAGCATTTGAGAATGCTCTTGGACCCCTCAACCAAAAGTTAGAGGCCATGAATGGTCGGAGGCACCCTCCCGTGTCCAGCTTTATGGCCCCTCCCACCTTCTCCGGTGCTTTTGGTGAGTCTATCACCGATTTTATGTTGCATCTTACTCGTTTCTTTACACTCCAGGGTGTAAGCGAAACGGATCATGCGTATAAAATCGCCTTTCTGGAGTCATGCCTCACAGGCCCTGCTCTCGCCTCCTACCGGGACTTTAGCAGCAGCACTCCAATACCTACCCGCTACGAAGAGTTTACGGCTTTTCTACGGAGAGATTTTCCGGTAGGGCGCGACTCTGATCTGCATCAGCAGCTGATCCAAGATCGACTGCAGAAGCCGACAGAGTCCGCGATAGTCTACCTTGAGCACCTCAAGAGACTATCCAGGGTAGCGTATCCAGATCTCGCGACGGATGTCCGAGATTCTATCATCAAACCTATCTTTCTGCGGGGACTGAAGCCGGTCCTCCGAGATAGTATCAAGTTTAGGGAGTTCACGACTCTTGAAGAGACACTCAAGGCAGCCTGTTACGCAGAATCCCAAATCTTTCGGGACGAGATCCGGTACACTGCTCCATCTAACGCCGTTTTCTCTTCAGAACCTAAACACGCCGGATATAATCCCGATATGCCTAACAGAAGCGCAAACGGTCGTCAGAGCAACGCTCCAACGTCGTCATCCTCCGCCGATGAGGTTCGCCGCTTGAAACAGGAAATGGCCAGGCTCACGGCCCACGTAGTGAAGCTCACGGCCCAGCAACGTGCACCCGCGCCAATCCAACAGACGCCGCCTCCACAGCCGTCGACACCAAATCAGTCCGCCGGGCGACGCTCGTCGGGAGCACACCTTCAAACGTGCTCCTTCCACGGACTGTGTACACATAGCGACGCCGACTGCCGGGCCCAGCGTCCCACCGGTGCCGCCCCCGGTAACAACGCCGCTAACGGTGGTCGCTGTTATTTTTGCCGTACACGTGCCCACCCCACGGACCGATGTGATAGGCCATGCCCTCATTGTCGTCAAGTGCGAGTGCACCGATCAACTGCCTGTCCGCAGCGCAATCCGGCAAACACGGGTGAGAATGTCTACCAAGATACTGGTTATTCTTCCCAGGGGACAAATGTGTATCATCAAAGAAATGGTTATCACCCTCCCAACAGGACAGGAAACCATTATCGGCAGCCCATACGCCGCAACAACGCCGTTGGGGCTACCGATGGCCCTCCTCATCCAGATCCTCTTGACCTGGATGATGAGGCACTTGCTGAACACCTGACAGATTCTTCACAACAGTGTTATCCTGTCTGCGTAATCAGTATTGGATTTTCAGTGGTCCAAGCAGCCCAGGTACCCGTACCGATGAACGTATCGGACATACCGCTGCCACCACCACCACCAAAGTATGGGATGCCGGTCACTCTGGACCCCTCGACGACACCGCAGTTTGTTGGCCACGCTAACATCCTCGCATCGTATCGCATACCTAAACTCAAGACTGCCGAGCCAACTCCAGCCGCGAATACGACGTCTTCGGCGCCACCGGCCCGCACCGTCCCTCCAGGACCACCGCCTTCGATCCCCACGGATTCGGCTACGGAAGTCCTCGACCAGGTCGAGCCCATGAATTTGTCAGGTATACTACCTTCTTGGTGATCCTAGAGTAGGAACCAGGAATCTCTCCCAGTCCACGACTCTATTGATTTCTTGTTCACAGCGCCATCGCCCGTCCAAGACGCGATGTTGGCCATCTGGTCAGTCGACCTGGCCAAGAAATACCCGCATTTGCCGTGGACTCTCCTCAACGAGCCATCAAATGTCGAAGCGCTCACGGCCGCCGACGTCGTGCTTGCAGCACCCGTCTCGATGCGCCTATTACGACCCGACGTCGCCCGCCGGGCACTCGAGTTCATTGCCAATGGGACTATCACCATCTCGCCCGTCGAGAAGTTCTTATTGGACGGGGAGCCATCCTCGCCTTCAGTCGACGCCGTCCGCCGAGCAGTCGAACAGGCCAGTCGGATCCTCCTGCCTGCTGCCGCCGCTACATCACCGGCAGCAGCACCACCTGTTGCCGCGACATCGCCAACTAAAATGGACATTACTGCTTCCTCGCCCCCGGCCAAGGAACCCGCAAATGATCCTACACCGCCGGCAACAGCCCAGATCAAATCGCCGGCACCAGCCCAAACGACATCTCCGACCGCCGCGACCAAGTCGCCCGTCGTCGAACCCATGGCCGTCGACGAGACCTTACGTCCAGTTAATGAGGATGTCA
This sequence comes from Romanomermis culicivorax, assembly GCA_963922205.1. NCBI lineage: Eukaryota > Metazoa > Nematoda > Enoplea > Mermithida > Mermithidae > Romanomermis > Romanomermis culicivorax. The sequence continues at coordinate 2,491 of CAWUHX010000582.1, forward strand.
GCATTGTCGAAACATCACCGTTCCCAACGGCAGTCAACCCACGGTCGCCGAAAGTCGGTACCCTTCGGGAAATCCTCCCCAGCGGTGAATTGGTCCTCGATTTCCCCGACCAGGAACCAATCTCGTCCGACAGCGACGAAGAAGAAATCTGACACTGCCCCTCAGGCCAGATTTGTGAAATTGAGTGAACACTTACAAATTACGTTTGTACAGTTGTTTTTGACAATAAAATTGACCTTGGTAGCATCACTGTTTCTAGGGGTGAGTTTGTCAGCACCGGCGGCTCAGTATCAATTTTGCGGTCTCTCAAGAAGCGGACATCCACTTGAGTTACCCCAGCGTGTAGAGTGTAAATCACCGCAATCTTCATGGAGCCCGCGGCGCATGAATGTTACGGTGTATGTCCCTAGCTCAGACCCGATTACAACCACAGCGTGGAAATGCACATTGCGCTCCCGCAAAGTCTGCACCAACACTGGTTTCTTCGGCTCTAGGGGCATCACTGCAGACGTCATCACCACTCAGCACTTAGCGCCTGCGGCATGCACGCTAGCACATCGCACTAAAATGTTTGGTTCACAAAAACTTGTCGGCATTCGCCCTGGCTTTTATAGCACAAACCAAACATTGGAAGTGATGTACGAATGGTGCTGCAGCGACGTCTGCAAGACAGTGACTAACCTCTTCATCGAGGAGGGACAAGTCGCTTCGTGGGACGGCACTACGGCCCTAAGCACCTTAGGCGATGTAGGTGGATGCAGTCCCACTGCAGGCCAGTGCACTACCCTAGACGGGGTCATTGTCTGGCCTGCACAAAACTTCACGGCGCGGTGTCATTATCACCCCAAGGGAAATTACACTGCGTCCATGTCAGGGAACCACGTCATCATCGATGATCTGCAGGTTGCCCTCAAGATCCCGGGAAACTCCCGTGTCTTCCAACTGTGCCCAGAACTACGTTCCACCACAGTCCGGACGGATCAGGGTCTTCTCCTTCGCATCCACGGGAGATACAATTTGACCCAAAACATGTTCAGAGTGGCAACGGACAGCCGTCCCGATCCTGTCAATGCCAAGCTGAACTATCTGGCTCAGCAGATCAAGGAGTCGGAAATTAACGGTTTCCGGTTCACGTGGCTTGAGCTTTGCTCTCACGCTCAACGCTATCTTGATCTGACTTGGCAGTTGCTTCGCTTCGACCCTACCCTGGGTGCCCGGGCATTCCTCCAGAGGAATGACCTGACGGCGGAATTCACAGGCGATGCGCTGACAATATGGCCGTGTCAGAAGGTCAACGCCACCTACGTTTACCATTCGTACCGGGTGGGGAACGTTTGCTACAAGTACTTACCTGTGCAGGTTGGCGGCACCATCTACTTCGCCACCCCCGGTGGTCCGGATCTCATTAAATCTAGCCCAATTGTGCCGTGTCATCACCACTTTACGGGGATTTTCCGAAATCGCTCGGGCTGGTTCACTGAGTCTGGCGCGGTCCATGTGAGCCACATCCCACTGGAACTCTTCTGGAAGCAGCGCTTCAACATCACTCACTTTGAGGCACCAGCGCTCTTCCATGACCAGTTGGCGATGACCCCTTCAAACTTTGCCTTCTTTAAACAGTACGTTTACAAGACTGAGCAAATTGAAGCGGTACTCAACCGGCTGGTAAATTTTACCGCTGGTCTATCCCTGCAACCAGACGCCATCTACCAGGCCTTTGCAGGGGTAGGAACCGACATCAAGGCCTCTCTGGAAGGTGTCGGTTTGGCAGCAAACCATGTTATTACGGGTCAAGAGCACACCCTCGCCCAGGGCTTGCATGCTGTCCTGAGCGGGCCGGTCCAGTTGATCGTTAACATCCTAATTACCCTGACAGTGCTGATCAGTGCAGGATACCTTGCCTATCTTGGTGTATCTTATTATCTCAGCTACCGTCTGCGGAGCAAACAGGTCAGGTTTGTTAGCCGTTTCTCCCCGTTGGGTCTTTACCGCAAAGTCCAACGCTGGGTCGGTTTTCACTACGTGCAAAACGATGTGCCCTCCCAGCTTGACCGGATCACACCGTGCTTCGTCGTGCTGCTGGACACCAAGGAAACTCCTGCTTTCCTTGACACGGGTTGCCCACGCACTATCATTAGCCAACGCCTTCATAAGGCCTTGGCTAAAGAAAGTCCGAAGGCGGTCATGGCGTTCCAGCAACATCACAACTTTAACCCATTGATGAGCATCAATGGTAAAGCCGTTCATACCATCCTTTCGGGACCATATGAAATCATGTTGCCCGGAAACCGCCAGCCGAACACACGGATCGATGTACATCTCCATGTGTGCAAGACTACGTCTCCCTTCTGGGCACCTGTTGACCTCATACTCGGACTGGACTTCTTAGAACAGTTCAAGAACATTATGTTTGACTACCAACGTAATGTTTGTCGGCTGGACGCGGTAGAATTACCCCTCCTGCTGACCACGCCGGAGATTGACCAGATCGACCCCTGGTGGGAGAACACCCGTGCTCTCTCGCGAAACTCACACAGGTCGGGATCACGATCGCGGTCCAGGGCTTCGTCCATCTCTCGGCCACACTCACGGGCCTCCTCAGTTGCCTCATCACGTGGGTCAACTAGGGGATCCCGGGCCTCTTCTAGACGGGCAAGTCGTCATCTGTCGACCTTGCACGGGTCAGGTTGCCCTCGACCTCCGCCTGGAACCTCTCCAGTAACGCTAGAGAAGGGCCGATACCGTGAGCCAAGTGATTCAGATGCTCCGACATCACCCGTGCCAAACGCGCCTCCGCTATCGGACACCGAGGTTGAATCACTAGGAGCTACTCAGAGTCCGAAGGATCACTCAGACCACATACTAACAGTACAGGATGAGTCCACCCTTCTGAATGACCCGGAACCCTCCGTCGGATACGCTCTAGTAGGCCTCCTACGTCGTACGGGACTGCCGATTCCAAAGCGGTCCGGTAAGACCAAACATGTTAGTGGTGCCACCACACCTGATTCCGGTCATGTGGTCACGGCTTTTTACCCAAATGATATTCGGACACCCCATATCAAAGTTCTCCTCAACAACTGGGTAGAAGCAAAGGCACTGGTCGACACAGGAGCTGTTTTCTCACTCTTGGACCACAAGTTAGCGGCCCAGCTGCCCAACTTGTCACTATCACCAACCAGGGCACGCCCTATCGCAGCCAACGGGTCCCCGATCCCACTGCTAGGAGCAGCCTACATCACAGTTACAGTGGCTGATGTCTCTGAACGGATTCAGGTCCAAATACAGGAGAACTGTTCAGCTGAACTGGTCCTCGGAACCAATTTCCTCGGCCGGTTCAATTGTGTCAGTTTGAACTGGGAGAAATCTTTCCTCCAGTTCAAAGAGAGTAGAATCCCCTGTGACGGTCTCATCCACAGCCCACCTTCTGCCCGCGGCGCTTTGCCCCTGAAGGACTTGGTGATTCTAGAGCCTCGCTCCATGACACGATTCACTGTACCTGTCCCACCAATCTATACGAACGTGCCTGAGGTGGCCTTCTTTCCGAAGAACCTCACCGGGTCTCAACGACACGTATATGTTGCAGGAAGCGTCAGTACCGTGACCAACGGTCACATACCGCTTCAGGTAGTCAACCCGAGTACTCACTCCGTGGTTCTCTACCCGCACACGACCATCGGTCATGTGCAAATGCATAGTGAGCCCTCACGGGAATCACCGGTCGACTCAGACACCGTCCTCGATCGTCAGTGGGTCGAGGCCAATGCTGTGATCTCACCGGACATCTCCCCCCGGGACCGGGCAGCCTTACTCGATCTACTGGTTGCATACACCGACCTTTATGCTCTTGATGAAAAGGACACAGGTTCCACTGATCTCGTCCAGCACGAAATCAGCACGGGTGATGCCCGCCCAGTCCGCCGTTTTCCTTACCGGTCCTCACCTAAGGAAAAGGATCTCATCATGCAGGAGGTCAAGGCGCTCCAGGAGAAAGGTATTATTCGGCCCAGCACGTCTCCGTGGGCTACTAATACTGTCCTGGTGCGCAAGAAAAACGGTTCTCACCGTATGTGTGTTGACTTTCGGGGTCTTAACGAGGTCACGAAAAAGGATGTCTACCCTCTCCCACGGATAGATGACATCCTCGACACACTCAAGGGTATGAAGTATTTCACTACCCTTGACCAGGCTAACGCTTATTGGTCAATCCCGATTGCCGAGGCCGATAAGGAAAAGACGGCTTTTAATACGCCTATTGGACTATACGAATTCAATTATTTGCCTTTCGGTTTATGCAACGCGCCAGGGACATTTCAACGCCTTATGGACCTCCTCCTTACTGGAATCCAATGGCGCACGGTTCTGACTTATCTCGACGACATTTTGGTGTTCGGGAACTCTCACACCCAAATGCTTGAGCGCCTGGCAGATGTGTTCGCCCGTCTTCGCCGGGGTGGAATGAAGCTCAGACTGAGCAAGTGCAAATTTTCGCACTCAGAGGTAGAGTACCTAGGCTATCGCATCTCACAGAGCGGCCTAGAACCTGACCAAGCCAAGCTGGCCGCCATCCAAAACCTACCCATTCCACAAAACGCCAAAGACATCAAGTCCTTCCTAGGCCTCGTGTCTTACTACAGGCGTTTCATCCCTGGTTGTGCCTGGCTCAGGGAGCCACTCACCAAGCTCTTACGGAAGGAAACTACTTTCCAGTGGTCAAAACCTCAGCAGGAGGCGTTCGATGAACTCCGCCGCCTGCTGACCAACCCTCCTATCCTGCGCCATCCGGACTTTTCGAAATCCTTTATCCTTCAAACTGATGCGAGTATTTCGGGGATAGGAGCGGTTCTTAGCCAGTTAGACGAAAATGGATACGACCATCCTGTCGCGTACGCCAGCCGAGGGTTAACAGCGGCCGAGAAAAACTACTCCATTACAGAACTGGAGACTCTCGCCGTTGTCCATTTCGTCAAGCACTTTCGACCATACCTCTTCCAGCACGAGGTGGTCGTTCAGACTGACCATACCGCGGTCAAAGCAGTGTTGGAGAAGCCTAACCCCTCTGCTCGGATCGCTCGGTGGGGACTCGCGCTCGCCGAATTCAAACTGACAATTCGGCCGCGAAAAGGTCAGTCTAATGGTAATGCTGACGCATTATCACGCCTGCCGGATCCTAACTCCCTCACCGGTCAGAGTATTGATGATACTCCCCTTTACAGACCTGAGGGGCACGTTATGATGATCACCGATGGTGCGCAGCACCTGGCGAGATCAAGGACCTTGACCGATGGTGTGCAGCACCTGGCGCGTTCAAGTAATTCAGCACCGATCACTGTTGGCGCGGAGCGCCCGGTACGATCAGAGTCTTATGCCGAGATATCCGTCGGTGCGCAGCACCCCGACCTTTTCCCTGCTCAGCTGGAGGATCCGGAATTAGCCGACATCATTCGCTCTCTTAAGCCTCTGGGCGACCAGAATGATGTGCGAGGCTACCATCTGTTGGATAACGTCCTTCAGAAATGGACAGGCGAGTCCAATAAGATCGTCATACCCAGATCCATGGTTACTACCATTATCCGGGCTCATCACGATGACATCTTAGCTGGACATTTCGGTGCTAAACGTACTGCGCGGCTCATTGCTCGCAGATACCACTGGCCCTCCCTCAGTCGGGATGTCAAGTCCTTCTGTCAGCGGTGTGATCTTTGCCAACGGAATAAGCCCGCTCGACAGAAAACCACTGCGACCCTGAAACCTATCACCATCACGGGACCGTTTCACCGGGTAGGTGTCGACTGCATGGGACCAATGACCACTAGCGAAGCTGGCAACCGTTTCATCGTAGTCTTTATCGACTACTTTACGAAATGGGTCGAGGCTTTCGCTACTCCGGACATCACTGCGAACACCATAGCCCGGCTGTTTGTAACGCAAATTGTCTGCCGGCACGGGGCACCGCAGATCCTTCAGTCAGATCGTGGCACTGATTTCACATCAAAACTGATGACTGAAATCACTGCGATCTGCGCAACGAAGAAAATCCACTCTACCGCCTATCACCCGATGACCAACGGCGAAGTGGAAAGAGCTAATCAGACGCTAGCCACACGGCTACGTATGTATGTTCATCAAGGACATACTGATTGGGATGAACACCTACCATACGCTGTGTTTGCCGTCAATATCAGCATGAATGAGTCAACAGGGTACTCGCCCTTTGAACTCATGTACGGTCGCACACCCATGCTCCCTGTTGACGCCGTGCTCTCATTCAACCCTCCGGCCCATATCATTAATGTTTCCTCATATGATATGGAGGTCAAACGTCATTTCACGAATGCGTTAACCTTAATCCAGAGTCGGATTGAGAAAGCACAGGAAGCCTATGCACGGTCGTACGACCGGAGGGCACATGATGTCTCGTACAAAGTAGGGGATCAGGTGCTCAAACTGCGCACCTCCAGCAAACGTGGACTCACTCCTAAATTGCTGCCCATCTACGATGGACCCTACCTTGTAACAAGTGTGGCATATCCCAATGTCACACTTCGTCTCGAGATGGATCAGGAAGACACTGTACATGTCAACCAGCTTCGACTTTACGTGTCCCCTGAACAACCGAGTGAAGCAGAGGATACACCTCCCACTTCACAGGCAACGGATTCGGCACCCTTATTGTATCCATCAATAAGCCGGGACTTTACACCGAATCTGATTGACCCACATCTTGATGCAGAGGTCCCCGACCCGTAACTCAGGATGCACTCTCTTCATTGTCCCCGCTTACGGACGAGGACGTCCTTTTTCGAAGGACCGCCGTGCCCCTCACGAAGTATCCACTCTTGTCCATGCTGGATCTTAGTGGATAGAAGAGAGCGTTCAGCAACCTAAGCGTCACGCCTTAGGCGCATCCTCACGCGATAGCCTACACCTCTCAGGGTGCATCCTCTGCGATAGCCCGACAATCTGTACCTCACTGGGCGCATCCTCTGCGATAGCCTACACCTTGCCCGGTAAATTTTTCTTTTCTGTGTTCCAGACCTTCGCACAGGATATTCAATGTCGGCAACTCCACGCATCAACAACCTCCGGTCACCATACCACCGAACGAATTACGATCAAAGAAGGCCTCATCCACCGACAACCCAACGGACCTATTCGACCACTCTCGCCGTCACACCTTGGAATGACCTACGACCACGGACACGCCGCATAAAACCTCACTACTGACCACTGCAAGGACGAGGACGCCCTTTTTCGAAGGACCGCCGTGTCACGTGCCGCTCAATTCTCCAACGTCACGTGATCCCGATCATGCCGACATTTTGTTATTTTTCATGTTTTGTTTATTACCCGATCATGCTTTTGTTTATTTCATTTTTACACATGCATTTTACGTTCGTTTTTATATTTTTCATGCATTTCTATGTTTCGTTTTGTTGTATTTTTATTTCTTTACAAACGCGGGCTACAGTAGGCCCTTTAGCTAAAAACTTCCGCCAGTCGTGCTCCACGAGCACATGGCTATTTTTGGTGCGCTCACGCACCTCTTATCATCAAAAATTAGCGTCGTTTTTGTTACGCAAAACGACTAGCTAAGAAGTTTTAGCTAAAGACGTTCATATGCTTAGCATAGGCACTGCAGCCGGCCTCAGTGCTAAACGCATGTGAATGAAAAAATGTCTATGTGCTCATAGGCATCTTCTGCATCGCGTCTAGCTGCAGAAGTTAGCTTGAGCGCCGAGAAACTCCGCCCAAGCTGCAGCTGTAGCCAAACATGTCCTTAAAAGGACATGTTTCTTTAGTTTTTCGCTCATTCTTGGGTTCACCAAGCTTTCGTCCAGTTGTCACTCCGCGTCCGCCGCCTCCTCATCAAATTTGCATAAGTTTATTATATACCTGTGCGTCCGCCGCCTTACTATCAATAAATTTGCATAAATTTACCCGTGTTCACTGCGTCCGCCGCTTACCGTTTACAGTACCCCGCTGCCCATCAGTGCCAGGTGTCCGACCGCCCCGGTTCGTGAATTAAACGTTGGAGTTTCGCCTCCCGCTCGCTCCCGCTCCCTCCCGCTCGCCGCCGCTCGCCGCCGCTCGCCGCCTAGGACGTTTGAGGATCGCATCCCCCGCTCCCAGTGCCAGAAGACCGAAAGCATCCAGGGGCTTGCCGCCCGTTGCGTCGTAATCGCTTGAGAAACAGGACTAGGTGAGTCTTCTCAGGGGATTGTTGTTATTTGTGGGTTATTTATTGGGGAATCCTTCCTGAGTCGGTTTCCCAAGGTTTCCACAGATAAGTAGGGCCTCCACCTCTCAGGTTCGGGCAAAAAGGGGCTGTCTGGTTCATAATCGGGCCCCATAATTTAGGTCATTTTACGGGTGACCCTGTCCCCACTCTCACTGAGTAGGACTCGGGGATTGTCGCACCTAGCCTGGCAGCGTTGTCCATTACCCTACAGCAAGACCCCAAGGACAACCCAAGAGAACCAGCTATAGACCTCTCTATAGCCACTAATCGCCAGGTTAGGCCCCCAACGCCATTTAGGGAATCCTGGGGAAAATGCCAGTATCCATCAGGAGTCACAGCCTATTACTCACTGTAATAGGATCAATCTGATATGGTTCACCATCAATGTGACGTCTAAAACACGGTATCACCTGATGAGATACCCAAACCTCCCCAGCTCTCCCAAATCCACATGTCATACACGTGACATGGATGGCGCAATATGTGACAGTATTCACTAGAAAGAACCTGCGTCACAGGTCGTGACAAGTTTTGGCGAGGCTGGCAGGACTTTCTTCATTCTTGAGCAATTTGTGTAAAATCTGGGATTTCATTTCCTTCGTTTAAATTAAAATCTGGGATTTTAATTTCATTGTTTTGATTGAATTGGGTTTAAAACAAATTATTTTGTTGGAAATCAAAAGATTTCTTTTTGTTTGTTGAATTAGAATTTGGAATTTTAATTCATTGTGTTTGATTGAACAGGGTTCAAAACTTCTTGTTTGTTCAGAAATCTGATATTTCTTTTTGCCCATTCTCAATTGAAATCTGGGATTTTAATTCTGTTGTTTATATTTTGAACAGGGTTCCAAAACGAGTGAAAAATTTGGAACTAGTGAATACGAGTCTTTTAGGCAGATTGTTGAAGAAGCTAAAGCAGATTTTGAATTTTTGGGTCGTACTAGGTTACAAACTAAGCTTAAAACTATGCGTGGTGATGATGTTGCTGAAGCTAGGGCTTTAGAAAAGACTGTAAAAAAAGCCATGGAAGAAGCTACTAAACCCATCAAGGATAAGCTTGAAAATTTGAAATTGAAAATTGAGGAAACGGAAGGCAATAATGAGGCCAATATGAGACAATCATTTCTTTGTTTTAATCTGTTTCGAATGTTTAATCCCCCTCCACCATTTTCTGGTGATTTTGGTGAAACTTTTTCGGATTGGATTGAAAAATTGACACATTTTATGACTTTGCAAGGCATAGGGGATAATGATGAATTGTACAAAATTGCTTATTTAGAATCAAATCTAATTGGTTCAGCTCTTGCGTCATTACATGATCTGAAGAGAGATTTGGATCCAGTGACCTTTCAGGCACTAGTTCAAGGGTTCAAGGAACTTTATCCTGACGGAAGGGATAGTGATTTGCATCAGCAGTTGCTGTATGATAGAAAACAAAAGAAAAATGAATCAGTCACAGAGTATGTGGATAAGCTCAGAAAATTGGCTAGATCAGCATATCCCACTTTGCAAGACGAGGCGCGTGAGCAAATTTTGAAACCTATATTTGTAAGAGGTGTAAGATCAAACATTTATGAGGGTTTGAAATATAGAGAATTTGGTACTTTGAATGAGGCAGCAAAAACTGCAAGGTATACTGAATCGCAAATATTTAGGGATGATGCTAATTTGAATGTAGCCTCAAATATTGGAATGAATTCTAATTCAGATATGACACAAACAGTTGCGGAGTTACAAAGCGAGCTAAAGTCGATAAAAGGAATCTTAAAATTGGCCGTTGATGGGATGTCGAAAACGCAACAATTGAATGAACCACTGAAACCCTCGGTTTTTAAACGGATCGCTTTCGAACGGCCACTAACCCAAAACCCAAATCGAGCCGAATCCCAGCAGTGTCAGTCACGCTTGTTTGGATTGGGGCCATATAGCGCGAGATTGCACAAAACCGTGCCGCCATTGCTCGTTTCCAGGTCATCATCCAGACCGTTGTACAGCGAAGAGTCGATCGAATCGCCTTCGGGATAGCCAGTACAAACGGAAAGGTAATTTTGTTGATAATCGACAAAACCAGAATTGGGGAAATAGAAATTTGCTCCCTCGAAATTCGAATTATAATAGATCTGGGATCAACAATAATAATTCTGAGTTTCAGCAATTTACCTCTGAGGATCAATTATTAGATATTGATGATCATGGATTTTTGGAAAGACGCCAACAAAATGGGACCCAATTTTCACTTTGTAATGTCAACTTATTGCCCACAGTACAAAAAAAGTTGTTGAGTAGTCCCAATGATGAAAATTTGTTTGTTGATCAAATTCCTATTGTGGATACTTCAAAAATTGAATTTGAAAATTCCTTTCCAGATGGTAATTTGGAAAATCAAACGACAGATCTTCTTGACAATTTTGATGACAAAAGTTTTGATGGTTTTGAGATAGACACGCAAAAATTGGAAAGTCAGTGTCAGGAGGACCAACGGATGGAAAATTTGAATTTGGGATTTGATACGGAACCTGGTGTGGACGTTCCAAATTTTGTTTCTTTTTCTGATCCTACTGTGAACCCTGATGATAATTTTGTTGATGATATTGATGACATGTTCACAGTTGATTTGGAAATTTTTGTTGAAAATTATGAAAGGCCGAAAATGTACAAGCTAGGAACTCGATCATGGCTTTTCCATTGTGTTTCACTTTGAATCATGACAGTAATTTGGAGATTGATAATCAAATTTATCAAAGATTATGTGTGCAAACTGAACATTCAAAATCATGTTCAGATGATTTTGTGAATGATCCTGATTTTACTGCTTTGAATGAATACCTTGACAAAGTTTTTGAAAACACATGTATAAGTTTGTATGATGATGAAGCTCAATCAGTTTGTGATGAGCAAGATATTGAAGATCGCAACTTTACGATTAATGATCTGGGATCAAATCATTTTGTGTCTGAGTTTCCAATGAATGGATTCGTATCTGGTTCTTTTTATCAACTGAAAGTGAACCCCGAACATTTGAAATCAAAATTAAATTATAATGATAGCATCGAAGATGATGATCTATTGTTTGATATTGTTTGGCTTTTTGAGGAGCCAGAGGTCATTCATGAACAAAATTATGCTGGGCGTAATATTTGTGATGATGTTGTTGCAATGACGACAAATGTTTGTTTGTGTTGTTTAGCCGATACAGCAATTTGCATATGTTTTGCTTGCCCGTTACATGGGGGTACTGATAATGTTTGTCCGGCCGCAGCCAATAAATCGGCCACGAAAATTGTAAAAAATAATAAGGACGAATCTGAATCGCCTCCGCCTACGCCCGGCAGAGACCTTTCGTCGGGTACTACTTGGATTTATGTCAAATCGATTTTCTTATTTTTGTTGACTTATTGTTGTTTACAGATGAAAATGAAAAGAGCGACGAAAATGAATAAACAATGTTGGACGGGTCGAAGAAATGTTGATGGCCGAGGCCACGTCCTGATAAAAAAATTATTGATTATAATAATTTGTAGATTGTATAGCATTAGCATAGCGGGTGCAGTCCTGCTACCAATTTTTTTACACGTAGGTTTTAATAAAGTTGATGCCATGAAACAATTTCAGTTATGTGGAACTAGTAGAACCGGACATGCTTTGGAAGTCCCTAAAAATGTTGTTTGCCACCAGTCTCCAATGAAAAATTTGCATAAACCTTATAGAGTCAATATTAGTGTTTTTGTGCCAAGAAGTGAACCTCAATTTTCACATGCATACAAATGTGTGCTTCGAACCAGAAAAATATGTACTAACACTGGATTTTTTGGATCAAAGGGGATCACTGGAGACGAAACTTATGTTACTACAGTAACTGACGCTGAATGTAGGTCTGTTTATTTGATGAAGCAGTACAAAGATCAAGTTTTGAAACAAAGTTTTTTAAAATTTTGGACGACAAATAATTCTTTGACAGTTGACTATAAGTGGTGTTGTCATGATTATTGTGAATCTGTGACAAATTTTTTTATTGAGGAAGGAAAAGCAGCTTCTTGGAATGGGAAAGACTTGTTCACTGATTTCGGTAATGTCGGCGGATGTCAAGCTGGGGATGGTCACTGCACTAATTTTGATGGAACTATCATCTGGGATGAAACTCAATTTGAAATGGTGTGTCCCGTTGTATTTAAAGGAAAATACATTGCTATTCTTAGTGGAAAGCATGTAGTAATTGATGAATTGCAAGCTGCTGTCGAATTAGCTGAAAAATATGAGCTCTGCTTACATAATCTCACAAACGTTCTCCAAACTCGTCAAGGTATTGTCATTAAAATTCATGGACGAAAATTTACCGTTGAACATATAGTTGAACCTGGAAGTGAAGTTCACAATGTCACTGATTTTGATCCTGTAAATGCTAAGTTGAATTACCTGGAACATAGGTGTCACGTGCCGCTCAATTCTCCAACGTCACGTGATCCCGATCATGCCGACATTTTGTTATTTTTCATGTTTTGTTTATTACCCGATCATGCTTTTGTTTATTTCATTTTTACACATGCATTTTACGTTCGTTTTTATATTTTTCATGCATTTCTATGTTTCGTTTTGTTGTATTTTTATTTCTTTACAAACGCGGGCTACAGTAGGCCCTTTAGCTAAAAACTTCCGCCAGTCGTGCTCCACGAGCACATGGCTATTTTTGGTGCGCTCACGCACCTCTTATCATCAAAAATTAGCGTCGTTTTTGTTACGCAAAACGACTAGCTAAGAAGTTTTAGCTAAAGACGTTCATATGCTTAGCATAGGCACTGCAGCCGGCCTCAGTGCTAAACGCATGTGAATGAAAAAATGTCTATGTGCTCATAGGCATCTTCTGCATCGCGTCTAGCTGCAGAAGTTAGCTTGAGCGCCGAGAAACTCCGCCCAAGCTGCAGCTGTAGCCAAACATGTCCTTAAAAGGACATGTTTCTTTAGTTTTTCGCTCATTCTTGGGTTCACCAAGCTTTCGTCCAGTTGTCACTCCGCGTCCGCCGCCTCCTCGTCAAATTTGCATAATTTTATTATATACCTGTGCGTCCGCCGCCTTACTATCAATAAATTTGCATAAATTTACCCGTGTTCACTGCGTCCGCCGCTTACCGTTTACAGTACCCCGCTGCCCATCAGTGCCAGGTGTCCGACCGCCCCGGTTCGTGAATTAAACGTTGGAGTTTCGCCTCCCGCTCGCTCCCGCTCCCTCCCGCTCGCCGCCGCTCGCCGCCGCTCGCCGCCTAGGACGTTTGAGGATCGCATCCCCCGCTCCCAGTGCCAGAAGACCGAAAGCATCCAGGGACTTGCCGCCCGTTGCGTCGTAATCGCTTGAGAAACAGGACTAGGTGAGTCTTCTCAGGGGATTGTTGTTATTTGTGGGTTATTTGTTGGGAAATCCTTCCTGAGTCGGTTTCCCAAGGTTTCCACAGATAAGTAGGGCCTCCACCTCTCAGGTTCGGGCAAAAAGGGGCTGTCTGGTTCATAATCGGGCCCCATAATTTAGGTCATTTTACGGGTGACCCTGTCCCCACTCTCACTGAGTAGGACTCGGGGATTGTCGCACCTAGCCTGGCAGCGTTGTCCATTACCCTACAGCAAGACCCCAAGGACAACCCAAGAGAACCAGCTATAGACCTCTCTATAGCCACTAATCGCCAGGTTAGGCCCCCAACGCCATTTAGGGAATCCTGGGGAAAATGCCAGTATCCATCAGGAGTCACAGCCTATTACTCACTGTAATAGGATCAATCTGATATGGTTCACCATCAATGTGACGTCTAAAACACGGTATCACCTGATGAGATACCCAAACCTCCCCAGCTCTCCCAAATCCACATGTCATACACGTGACATGGATGGCGCAATATGTGACATGGCGAGGCTGGAAAATCGACCTTAAGTCTGGCACTCGCCCTTAAGTGTAAAACTTTACCCTTGGGTCGGATCTACCCCCAGGTCGGGTCAACTCCCATTTTAAGTCGGACAAGCCCCCTTAAAATTGGGCACTAGCCATCCAATAAGTCGGAGACCCCCCCAAATTCGGGTTTACTGCCTAATGGGTCGGGAATGCCCCTTATTTCGGATTACCGCTACTGTAGGTCGGATACCCCCACCTCACGTCGCGTGTTATTACTGTAGTCGGAAATTTTTTCCCGTGCCACCGAGAGTTATTACTGTAGGTCGGGAATTTATCCCTGAACATCAAATTTAATTACTGTAAGACGGGATTTGCCCTTACGAGTGATCTAAATGTGATCTATATGTGTAAATAACTATCTCATGCGTGTGTATTATCCCCTATGAGCAATAAATCCCCTCTGAGTCGAGTTATTTATCCCCAGAGTCGCGTTATTTGTCCCAGAGTTGAGTTATATATCGAGTATCTGTATTTCTCCTCTGATTATTTCTGTACATTCTGCCTACTTAAATCGGTGTTGTAAATTCCCTTATCTGTTCTCTTTTCCATCATCCCCCCCCCTTCCTCTAATCCTGGGTGGTATACTGTAGCCCTCCGGGTGGGTGCCATTACAGTACGCCTGTGCCCATTCCCGTACTGTAACTACAGTATACCCATACGCGGGTACTGGTATCACAGCTGTAGGGGTTTACGGCCTCTCCTGACTGTTGGTGGTCCTTGACCCCATGATACAGTACACCCTCCCCGTATGATTCTGGACGTCATACGTGGCTGCGATTTGTTAATTGTGTACAGTCTTTTTGTATGTCGGCGGAAACTGTCGGAATTGCTCACTTTTCCGGCCCCAAAAACAATTTTACACCGACTGTTTACACCTTTAACACGCGTATGCCCAAATCCCGTATTCCCCGTCTTCGGTTATTTTCCTTTCCCTTTTCCTTTCTCGGTCAGCTGAGCGGTGTCAAAAAAAAAAAAAAAAAATTGTCTGTTTTTCGGATGCCACCGCTACAGTATGACACCCTTACATAAGTTTCTCTCTTCTTCATTTCTACTTACTGTAAGGTCTGTTTCTTCTACTTTCCGGTTGTTGCATCTAGACCATAGACTTTACGGGTCATGTTCTTTGACGTCAGCAACAACAACGTTACGGGTTGTTGTTGTTGTGTGGTTCAGCCTCACGGATGCAACCACTAACGTCTGCAACAGCCGCTTCACTTGCTGTTGCTTTAAGGGGTGGGTAGCCCTCCGGGTTCTACCCCTGACGTCAGCAACCGACACTACGTGTTGTTGTTCAAGTTAACACTCCAGCAGTAATGACTTCTGACGTCTGCAACAGGTGAAGCCAACGTTGTTGCGACAGGTTCGGCTGGTTCTCTGCACCCCATCTGTGACGTCAGCAATGGTGACGCACCGTGTCACTATTCGAAGATGTGCAGGTCTTACGGGTGCCACATCTGACGTCTGCAACAACTGCATCTCATGTCATTGACCAAAGGTATCAGACCCTCAGTTCCACCTTTTGACGTCAGCAACGGCACCATCACGTGTTGCTGTACACCGATAGCTGGCTTCAGGGCCCTATTGCTGACGTCAGCAATGACAACGTATCATGCTCTCGCAGCAGGAATTGAGGTTACATGATCCTATTTCTGACGTCTGCAACGGTAACATTACGTGCTACTGCAGGGGTTTGCTGGCCTTAGGCACTCACCCCTGGCGTCTGCAACTGCGACGTGATACTTGAATACTCTTATCCCAGGCACCTGCAGTCAGCACCAAGGTTATGTGTTGGTCCATACCCCCTACCTTCTGACGTCCGCACCAGGTTACTGTCGGCCCTATGAGTATTCCACTTGAGTTGTAGGTGGTCGCTGGCGCATGGTCCTATCACCTACCTCTCTTGTTCAAGGGTTGTGTGTGTCTGGGGGCTGATGCCTGGGAAACATCAGTCCACATACATACACCACCTGAGATGCTCACTAGCCTACGTACTGATCAGGTTGTCCGCCCGGGTAGCGGCACTGTTGATCAGTATGTGGCTGTTTTCAAGCTTTAACTGCAGGTTTGAACGAGTTACACTCGGCCTCAGCTGGGTTGGTTGCTTGACTCGTGCAGACGATAGGCAATTGCAGTCGGCACTGCCTGTGTCTGACGTCTGCAAGGGTTCGGCAATCTTCTTGTAAATTTCTTATCTAAATTCACTCATTCTCTTTCATCTCATCGAGCTGTCATACATAGATCTTCTTTAGTGTCCCCACCGTAGTGGTTCCCAAGGGACCGCGGCACAGCCTCCGGTTGGGCCTAGAGTGTATAGGACCCCCTGTCATATTTCTCTCACTCGAACGCCTTCGTTAACTGGCTTAACGATGCCCGCGCTAGAGTCGCCACTGACCCAGAGTCCGCCTCCGCGGTCTACCCTTTATTAGTCATGTAAATAATAGGCACCGTTGAGTCCGCCTCAGCGAAGGTATTGAGTACGCCTCGATACATACTTTACACTCATATTCAATCAGGGACACCTTGTACCCGTGATCCCTTAGATGTTTTCGGGTGCGCCCTCAAAACATCCAGAGATTTCATTTTAACTGACTGAGTGTGTCAGAATAGCACCCTTGGTACCCGTGCTCCTTCCCTCTTCTACTGTGTGACCTGCGAACCTCACTTCATCTCAGTGATCGGCAAACCCGGCCACCAGCTGTGTATAATACTCCTGGAGAGTGTCCGTTCTGTTCGGAATGCGGGCTCCCGTTCCGGACACGGCTGTAAGTTATTTGCGAATGTCGTCCAGCACGGAACCTCCTGTATAGTCCGTCTCACTATGCAGAGATCGCAATCGCTCCTGGCGAGTGAGGCCCGTTGCGTAACTGCGCGACCCCTTTGCGTAACTGGGTTTGTAAATTAGTTTTGTCCCTATTTATTGCTCCCTCTTAAGTTCATTTTCAGTTGACCCCTATCCTTTTCCACCTCATGCCACTTTATGCGCTACTCCTGGTGAGTAGGATCTTGCCGGCTACGAGTCCGCCTCGCCCCAAGGTTTGTAAACTAGTACAGCGGTCGAACTTCCAGGAAAAATCCCTCCTGAGCGGGTTTATCCGTCACCTTATTTCTCGGCAGGAAAAACCGCCTCTTCTCTCCTTTCTACATGATCTTCTGTCCTCTTCACCTATTCTAATTGCCGGGTCCAGGCCCCAAATTCTACATTTTGGTCGGGATCGATTCCCCATATCTCAGGCCAAGCCTCTGTCCATCACGGGCGACCAGATAAATTCCCTTCTGCGTCACCCTGATGTACTCTGATCTTACATCTTATAATCCTATTCCATTCTAGCTCCCTTTCCGTGGTCGCTAGTCTTAAGCTAAGTCAATTTACGTCTTAAACGCCGTCGCACACGCGTTTTCCCGAATTCACGCGCTCTTTCGCCGCGAATTCAAAAGTAGTACTCACTTTCATTTTACACAATAGAGACACCCCGTCGTTCCTGCCGTCTCAGTACCCAGCCTGTACAGACCAGTGAGCCGCTCTCTATTCAATTTGACTTAATTGCTTCACGGGCAAGGACGTCTGTTCTAACCACCTTACGGGAAAACGAACCCTCGGACATGAAGTCGGAAACTGATCTCCCTTCACAGATCGAGAACAAGGTCCAGGCAGCATTTGAGAATGCTCTTGGACCCCTCAACCAAAAGTTAGAGGCCATGAATGGTCGGAGGCACCCTCCCGTGTCCAGCTTTATGGCCCCTCCCACCTTCTCCGGTGCTTTTGGTGAGTCTATCACCGATTTTATGTCGCATCTTACTCGTTTCTTTACACTCCAGGGTGTAAGCGAAACGGATCATGCGTATAAAATCGCCTTTCTGGAGTCATGCCTCACAGGTCCTGCTCTCGCCTCCTACCGGGACTTTAGCAGCAGCACTCCAATACCTACCCGCTACGAAGAGTTTACGGCTTTTCTACGGAGAGATTTTCCGGTAGGGCGCGACTCTGATCTGCATCAGCAGCTGATCCAAGATCGACTGCAGAAGCCGACAGAGTCCGCGATAGTCTACCTTGAGCACCTCAAGAGACTATCCAGGGTAGCGTATCCAGATCTCGCGACGGATGTCCGAGATTCTATCATCAAACCTATCTTTCTGCGGGGACTGAAGCCGGTCCTCCGAGATAGTATCAAGTTTAGGGAGTTCACGACTCTTGAAGAGACACTCAAGGCAGCCTGTTACGCAGAATCCCAAATCTTTCGGGACGAGATCCGGTACACTGCTCCATCTAACGCCGTTTTCTCTTCAGAACCTAAACACGCCGGATATAATCCCGATATGCCTAACAGAAGCGCAAACGGTCGTCAGAGCAACGCTCCAACGTCGTCATCCTCCGCCGATGAGGTTCGCCGCTTGAAACAGGAAATGGCCAGGCTCACGGCCCACGTAGTGAAGCTCACGGCCCAGCAACGTGCACCCGCGCCAATCCAACAGACGCCGCCTCCACAGCCGTCGACACCAAATCAGTCCGCCGGGCGACGCTCGTCGGGAGCACACCTTCAAACGTGCTCCTTCCACGGACTGTGTACACATAGCGACGCCGACTGCCGGGCCCAGCGTCCCACCGGTGCCGCCCCCGGTAACAACGCCGCTAACGGTGGTCGCTGTTATTTTTGCCGTACACGTGCCCACCCCACGGACCGATGTGATAGGCCATGCCCTCATTGTCGTCAAGTGCGAGTGCACCGATCAACTGCCTGTCCGCAGCGCAATCCGGCAAACACGGGTGAGAATGTCTACCAAGATACTGGTTATTCTTCCCAGGGGACAAATGTGTATCATCAAAGAAATGGTTATCACCCTCCCAACGGGACAGGAAACCATTATCGGCAGCCCATACGCCGCAACAACGCCGTTGGGGCTACCGATGGCCCTCCTCATCCAGATCCTCTTGACCTGGATGATGAGGCACTTGCTGAACACCTGACAGATTCTTCACAACAGTGTTATCCTGTCTGCGTAATCAGTATTGGATTTTCAGTGGTCCAAGCAGCCCAGGTACCCGTACCGATGAACGTATCGGACATACCGCTGCCACCACCACCACCAAAGTATGCGATGCCGGTCACTCTGGACCCCTCGACGACACCGCAGTTTGTTGGCCACGCTAACATCCTCGCATCGTATCGCATACCTAAACTCAAGACTGCCGAGCCAACTCCAGCCGCGAATACGACGTCTTCGGCGCCACCGGCCCGCACCGTCCCTCCAGGACCACCGCCTTCGATCCCCACGGATTCGGCTACGGAAGTCCTCGACCAGGTCGAGCCCATGAATTTGTCAGGTATACTACCTTCTTCTTCAGGTGATCCTAGAGTAGGAACCAGGAATCTCTCCCAGTCCACGACTCTATTGATTTCTTGTTCACAGCGCCATCGCCCGTCCAAGACGCGATGTTGGCCATCTGGTCAGTCGACCTGGCCAAGAAATACCCGCATTTGCCGTGGACTCTCCTCAACGAGCCATCAAATGTCGAAGCGCTCACGGCCGCCGACGTCGTGCTTGCAGCACCCGTCTCGATGCGCCTATTACGACCCGACGTCGCCCGCCGGGCACTCGAGTTCATTGCCAATGGGACTATCACCATCTCGCCCGTCGAGAAGTTCTTATTGGACGGGGAGCCATCCTCGCCTTCAGTCGACGCCGTCCGCCGAGCAGTCGAACAGGCCAGTCGGATCCTCCTGCCTGCTGCCGCCGCTACATCACCGGCAGCAGCACCACCTGTTGCCGCGACATCGCCAACTAAAATGGACATTACTGCTTCCTCGCCCCCGGCCAAGGAACCCGCAAATGATCCTACACCGCCGGCAACAGCCCAGATCAAATCGCCGGCACCAGCCCAAACGACATCTCCGACCGCCGCGACCAAGTCGCCCGTCGTCGAACCCATGGCCGTCGACGAGACCTTACGTCCAGTTAATGAGGATGTCAGCATTGTCGAAACATCACCGTTCCCAACGGCAGTCAACCCACGGTCGCCGAAAGTCGGTACCCTTCGGGAAATCCTCCCCAGCGGTGAATTGGTCCTCGATTTCCCCGACCAGGAACCAATCTCGTCCGACAGCGACGAAGAAGAAATCTGACACTGCCCCTCAGGCCAGATTTGTGAAATTGAGTGAACACTTACAAATTACGTTTGTACAGTTGTTTTTGACAATAAAATTGACCTTGGTAGCATCACTGTTTCTAGGGGTGAGTTTGTCAGCACCGGCGGCTCAGTATCAATTTTGCGGTCTCTCAAGAAGCGGACATCCACTTGAGTTACCCCAGCGTGTAGAGTGTAAATCACCGCAATCTTCATGGAGCCCGCGGCGCATGAATGTTACGGTGTATGTCCCTAGCTCAGACCCGATTACAACCACAGCGTGGAAATGCACATTGCGCTCCCGCAAAGTCTGCACCAACACTGGTTTCTTCGGCTCTAGGGGCATCACTGCAGACGTCATCACCACTCAGCACTTAGCGCCTGCGGCATGCACGCTAGCACATCGCACTAAAATGTTTGGTTCACAAAAACTTGTCGGCATTCGCCCTGGCTTTTATAGCACAAACCAAACATTGGAAGTGATGTACGAATGGTGCTGCAGCGACGTCTGCAAGACAGTGACTAACCTCTTCATCGAGGAGGGACAAGTCGCTTCGTGGGACGGCACTACGGCCCTAAGCACCTTAGGCGATGTAGGTGGATGCAGTCCCACTGCAGGCCAGTGCACTACCCTAGACGGGGTCATTGTCTGGCCTGCACAAAACTTCACGGCGCGGTGTCATTATCACCCCAAGGGAAATTACACTGCGTCCATGTCAGGGAACCACGTCATCATCGATGATCTGCAGGTTGCCCTCAAGATCCCGGGAAACTCCCGTGTCTTCCAACTGTGCCCAGAACTACGTTCCACCACAGTCCGGACGGATCAGGGTCTTCTCCTTCGCATCCACGGGAGATACAATTTGACCCAAAACATGTTCAGAGTGGCAACGGACAGCCGTCCCGATCCTGTCAATGCCAAGCTGAACTATCTGGCTCAGCAGATCAAGGAGTCGGAAATTAACGGTTTCCGGTTCACGTGGCTTGAGCTTTGCTCTCACGCTCAACGCTATCTTGATCTGACTTGGCAGTTGCTTCGCTTCGACCCTACCCTGGGTGCCCGGGCATTCCTCCAGAGGAATGACCTGACGGCGGAATTCACAGGCGATGCGCTGACAATATGGCCGTGTCAGAAGGTCAACGCCACCTACGTTTACCATTCGTACCGGGTGGGGAACGTTTGCTACAAGTACTTACCTGTGCAGGTTGGCGGCACCATCTACTTCGCCACCCCCGGTGGTCCGGATCTCATTAAATCTAGCCCAATTGTGCCGTGTCATCACCACTTTACGGGGATTTTCCGAAATCGCTCGGGCTGGTTTACTGAGTCTGGCGCGGTCCATGTGAGCCACATCCCACTGGAACTCTTCTGGAAGCAGCGCTTCAACATCACTCACTTTGAGGCACCAGCGCTCTTCCATGACCAGTTGGCGATGACCCCTTCAAACTTTGCCTTCTTTAAACAGTACGTTTACAAGACTGAGCAAATTGAAGCGGTACTCAACCGGCTGGTAAATTTTACCGCTGGTCTATCCCTGCAACCAGACGCCATCTACCAGGCCTTTGCAGGGGTAGGAACCGACATCAAGGCCTCTCTGGAAGGTGTCGGTTTGGCAGCAAACCATGTTATTACGGGTCAAGAGCACACCCTCGCCCAGGGCTTGCATGCTGTCCTGAGCGGGCCGGTCCAGTTGATCTTTAACATCCTAATTACCCTGACAGTGCTGATCGGTGCAGGATACCTTGCCTATCTTGGTGTATCTTATTATCTCAGCTACCGTCTGCGGAGCAAACAGGTCAGGTTTGTTAGCCGTTTCTCCCCGTTGGGTCTTTACCGCAAAGTCCAACGCTGGGTCGGTTTTCACTACGTGCAAAACGATGTGCCCTCCCAGCTTGACCGGATCACACCGTGCTTCGTCGTGCTGCTGGACACCAAGGAAACTCCTGCTTTCCTTGACACGGGTTGCCCACGCACTATCATTAGCCAACGCCTTCATAAGGCCTTGGCTAAAGAAAGTCCGAAGGCGGTCATGGCGTTCCAGCAACATCACGACTTTAACCCATTGATGAGCATCAATGGTAAAGCCGTTCATACCATCCTTTCGGGACCATATGAAATCATGTTGCCCGGAAACCGCCAGCCGAACACACGGATCGATGTACATCTCCATGTGTGCAAGACTACGTCTCCCTTCTGGGCACCTGTTGACCTCATACTCGGACTGGACTTCTTAGAACAGTTCAAGAACATTATGTTTGACTACCAACGTAATGTTTGTCGGCTGGACGCGGTAGAATTACCCCTCCTGCTGACCACGCCGGAGATTGACCAGATCGACCCCTGGTGGGAGAACACCCGTGCTCTCTCGCGAAACTCACACAGGTCGGGATCACGATCGCGGTCCAGGGCTTCGTCCATCTCTCGGCCACACTCACGGGCCTCCTCAGTTGCCTCATCACGTGGGTCAACTAGGGGATCCCGGGCCTCTTCTAGACGGGCAAGTCGTCATCTGTCGACCTTGCACGGGTCAGGTTGCCCTCGACCTCCGCCTGGAACCTCTCCAGTAACGCTAGAGAAGGGCCGATACCGTGAGCCAAGTGATTCAGATGCTCCGACATCACCCGTGCCAAACGCGCCTCCGCTATCGGACACCGAGGTTGAATCACTAGGAGCTACTCAGAGTCCGAAGGATCACTCAGACCACATACTAACAGTACAGGATGAGTCCACCCTTCTGAATGACCCGGAACCCTCCGTCGGATACGCTCTAGTAGGCCTCCTACGTCGTACGGGACTGCCGATTCCAAAGCGGTCCGGTAAGACCAAACATGTTAGTGGTGCCACCACACCTGATTCCGGTCATGTGGTCACGGCTTTTTACCCAAATGATATTCGGACACCCCATATCAAAGTTCTCCTCAACAACTGGGTAGAAGCAAAGGCACTGGTCGACACAGGAGCTGTTTTCTCACTCTTGGACCACAAGTTAGCGGCCCAGCTGCCCAACTTGTCACTATCACCAACCAGGGCACGCCCTATCGCAGCCAACGGGTCCCCGATCCCACTGCTAGGAGCAGCCTACATCACAGTTACAGTGGCTGATGTCTCTGAACGGATTCAGGTCCAAATACAGGAGAACTGTTCAGCTGAACTGGTCCTCGGAACCAATTTCCTCGGCCGGTTCAATTGTGTCAGTTTGAACTGGGAGAAATCTTTCCTCCAGTTCAAAGAGAGTAGAATCCCCTGTGACGGTCTCATCCACAGCCCACCTTCTGCCCGCGGCGCTTTGCCCCTGAAGGACTTGGTGATTCTAGAGCCTCGCTCCATGACACGATTCACTGTACCTGTCCCACCAATCTATACGAACGTGCCTGAGGTGGCCTTCTTTCCGAAGAACCTCACCGGGTCTCAACGACACGTATATTTTGCAGGAAGCGTCAGTACCGTGACCAACGGTCACATACCGCTTCAGGTAGTCAACCCGAGTACTCACTCCGTGGTTCTCTACCCGCACACGACCATCGGTCATGTGCAAATGCATAGTGAGCCCTCACGGGAATCACCGGTCGACTCAGACACCGTCCTCGATCGTCAGTGGGTCGAGGCCAATGCTGTGATCTCACCGGACATCTCCCCCCGGGACCGGGCAGCCTTACTCGATCTACTGGTTGCATACACCGACCTTTATGCTCTTGATGAAAAGGACACAGGTTCCACTGATCTCGTCCAGCACGAAATCAGCACGGGTGATGCCCGCCCAGTCCGCCGTTTTCCTTACCGGTCCTCACCTAAGGAAAAGGATCTCATCATGCAGGAGGTCAAGGCGCTCCAGGAGAAAGGTATTATTCGGCCCAGCACGTCTCCGTGGGCTACTAATACTGTCCTGGTGCGCAAGAAAAACGGTTCTCACCGTATGTGTGTTGACTTTCGTGGTCTTAACGAGGTCACGAAAAAGGATGTCTACCCTCTCCCACGGATAGATGACATCCTCGACACACTCAAGGGTATGAAGTATTTCACTACCCTTGACCAGGCTAACGCTTATTGGTCAATCCCGATTGCCGAGGCCGATAAGGAAAAGACGGCTTTTAATACGCCTATTGGACTATACGAATTCAATTATTTGCCTTTCGGTTTATGCAACGCGCCAGGGACATTTCAACGCCTTATGGACCTCCTCCTTACTGGAATCCAATGGCGCACGGTTCTGACTTATCTCGACGACATTTTGGTGTTCGGGAACTCTCACACCCAAATGCTTGAGCGCCTGGCAGATGTGTTCGCCCGTCTTCGCCGGGGTGGAATGAAGCTCAGACTGAGCAAGTGCAAATTTTCGCACTCAGAGGTAGAGTACCTAGGCTATCGCATCTCACAGAGCGGCCTAGAACCTGACCAAGCCAAGCTGGCCGCCGTCCAAAACCTACCCATTCCACAAAACGCCAAAGACATCAAGTCCTTCCTAGGCCTCGTGTCTTACTACAGGCGTTTCATCCCTGGTTGTGCCCGGCTCAGCGAGCCACTCACCAAGCTCTTACGGAAGGAAACTACTTTCCAGTGGTCAAAACCTCAGCAGGAGGCGTTCGATGAACTCCGCCGCCTGCTGACCAACCCTCCTATCCTGCGCCATCCGGACTTTTCGAAATCCTTTATCCTTCAAACTGATGCGAGTATTTCGGGGATAGGAGCGGTTCTTAGCCAGTTAGACGAAAATGGATACGACCATCCTGTCGCGTACGCCAGCCGAGGGTTAACAGCGGCCGAGAAAAACTACTCCATTACAGAACTGGAGACTCTCGCCGTTGTCCATTTCGTCAAGCACTTTCGACCATACCTCTTCCAGCACGAGGTGGTCGTTCAGACTGACCATACCGCGGTCAAAGCAGTGTTGGAGAAGCCTAACCCCTCTGCTCGGATCGCTCGGTGGGGACTCGCGCTCGCCGAATTCAAACTGACAATTCGGCCGCGAAAAGGTCAGTCTAATGGTAATGCTGACGCATTATCACGCCTGCCGGATCCTAACTCCCTCACCGGTCAGAGTATTGATGATACTCCCCTTTACAGACCTGAGGGGCACGTTATGATGATCACCGATGGTGCGCAGCACCTGGCGAGATCAAGGACCTTGACCGATGGTGTGCAGCACCTGGCGCGTTCAAGTAATTCAGCACCGATCACTGTTGGCGCGGAGCGCCCGGTACGATCAGAGTCTTATGCCGAGATATCCGTCGGTGCGCAGCACCCCGACCTTTTCGCTGCTCAGCTGGAGGATCCGGAATTAGCCGACATCATTCGCTCTCTTAAGCCTCTGGGCGACCAGAATGATGTGCGAGGCTACCATCTGTTGGATAACGTCCTTCAGAAATGGACAGGCGAGTCCAATAAGATCGTCATACCCAGATCCATGGTTACTACCATTATCCGGGCTCATCACGATGACATCTTAGCTGGACATTTCGGTGCTAAACGTACTGCGCGGCTCATTGCTCGCAGATACCACTGGCCCTCCCTCAGTCGGGATGTCAAGTCCTTCTGTCAGCGGTGTGATCTTTGCCAACGGAATAAGCCCGCTCGACAGAAAACCACTGCGACCCTGAAACCTATCACCATCACGGGACCGTTTCACCGGGTAGGTGTCGACTGCATGGGACCAATGACCACTAGCGAAGCTGGCAACCGTTTCATCGTAGTCTTTATCGACTACTTTACGAAATGGGTCGAGGCTTTCGCTACTCCGGACATCACTGCGAACACCATAGCCCGGCTGTTTGTAACGCAAATTGTCTGCCGGCACGGGGCACCGCAGATCCTTCAGTCAGATCGTGGCACTGATTTCACATCAAAACTGATGACTGAAATCACTGCGATCTGCGCAACGAAGAAAATCCACTCTACCGCCTATCACCCGATGACCAACGGCGAAGTGGAAAGAGCTAATCAGACGCTAGCCACACGGCTACGTATGTATGTTCATCAAGGACATACTGATTGGGATGAACACCTACCATACGCTGTGTTTGCCGTCAATATCAGCATGAATGAGTCAACAGGGTACTCGCCCTTTGAACTCATGTACGGTCGCACACCCATGCTCCCTGTTGACGCCGTGCTCTCATTCAACCCTCCGGCCCATATCATTAATGTTTCCTCATATGATATGGAGGTCAAACGTCATTTCACGAATGCGTTAACCTTAATCCAGAGTCGGATTGAGAAAGCACAGGAAGCCTATGCACGGTCGTACGACCGGAGGGCACATGATGTCTCGTACAAAGTAGGGGATCAGGTGCTCAAACTGCGCACCTCCAGCAAACGTGGACTCACTCCTAAATTGCTGCCCATCTACGATGGACCCTACCTTGTAACAAGTGTGGCATATCCCAATGTCACACTTCGTCTCGAGATGGATCAGGAAGACACTGTACATGTCAACCAGCTTCGACTTTACGTGTCCCCTGAACAACCGAGTGAAGCAGAGGATACACCTCCCACTTCACAGGCAACGGATTCGGCACCCTTATTGTATCCATCAATAAGCCGGGACTTTACACCGAATCTGATTGACCCACATCTTGATGCAGAGGTCCCCGACCCGTAACTCAGGATGCACTCTCTTCATTGTCCCCGCTTACGGACGAGGACGTCCTTTTTCGAAGGACCGCCGTGCCCCTCACGAAGTATCCACTCTTGTCCATGCTGGATCTTAGTGGATAGAAGAGAGCGTTCAGCAACCTAAGCGTCACGCCTTAGGCGCATCCTCACGCGATAGCCTACACCTCTCAGGGTGCATCCTCTGCGATAGCCCGACAATCTGTACCTCACTGGGCGCATCCTCTGCGATAGCCTACACCTTGCCCGGTAAATTTTTCTTTTCTGTGTTCCAGACCTTCGCACAGGATATTCAATGTCGGCAACTCCACGCATCAACAACCTCCGGTCACCATACCACCGAACGAATTACGATCAAAGAAGGCCTCATCCACCGACAACCCAACGGACCTATTCGACCACTCTCGCCGTCACACCTTGGAATGACCTACGACCACGGACACGCCGCATAAAACCTCACTACTGACCACTGCAAGGACGAGGACGCCCTTTTTCGAAGGACCGCCGTGTCACGTGCCGCTCAATTCTCCAACGTCACGTGATCCCGATCATGCCGACATTTTGTTATTTTTCATGTTTTGTTTATTACCCGATCATGCTTTTGTTTATTTCATTTTTACACATGCATTTTACGTTCGTTTTTATATTTTTCATGCATTTCTATGTTTCGTTTTGTTGTATTTTTATTTCTTTACAAACGCGGGCTACAGTAGGCCCTTTAGCTAAAAACTTCCGCCAGTCGTGCTCCACGAGCACATGGCTATTTTTGGTGCGCTCACGCACCTCTTATCATCAAAAATTAGCGTCGTTTTTGTTACGCAAAACGACTAGCTAAGAAGTTTTAGCTAAAGACGTTCATATGCTTAGCATAGGCACTGCAGCCGGCCTCAGTGCTAAACGCATGTGAATGAAAAAATGTCTATGTGCTCATAGGCATCTTCTGCATCGCGTCTAGCTGCAGAAGTTAGCTTGAGCGCCGAGAAACTCCGCCCAAGCTGCAGCTGTAGCCAAACATGTCCTTAAAAGGACATGTTTCTTTAGTTTTTCGCTCATTCTTGGGTTCACCAAGCTTTCGTCCAGTTGTCACTCCGCGTCCGCCGCCTCCTCGTCAAATTTGCATAAGTTTATTATATACCTGTGCGTCCGCCGCCTTACTATCAATAAATTTGCATAAATTTACCCGTGTTCACTGCGTCCGCCGCTTACCGTTTACAGTACCCCCGCTGCCCATCAGTGCCAGGTGTCCGACCGCCCCGGTTCGTGAATTAAACGTTGGAGTTTCGCCTCCCGCTCGCTCCCGCTCCCTCCCGCTCGCCGCCGCTCGCCGCCGCTCGCCGCCTAGGACGTTTGAGGATCGCATCCCCCGCTCCCAGTGCCAGAAGACCGAAAGCATCCAGGGACTTGCCGCCCGTTGCGTCGTAATCGCTTGAGAAACAGGACTAGGTGAGTCTTCTCAGGGGATTGTTGTTATTTGTGGGTTATTTGTTGGGAAATCCTTCCTGAGTCGGTTTCCCAAGGTTTCCACAGATAAGTAGGGCCTCCACCTCTCAGGTTCGGGCAAAAAGGGGCTGTCTGGTTCATAATCGGGCCCCATAATTTAGGTCATTTTACGGGTGACCCTGTCCCCACTCTCACTGAGTAGGACTCGGGGATTGTCGCACCTAGCCTGGCAGCGTTGTCCATTACCCTACAGCAAGACCCCAAGGACAACCCAAGAGAACCAGCTATAGACCTCTCTATAGCCACTAATCGCCAGGTTAGGCCCCCAACGCCATTTAGGGAATCCTGGGGAAAATGCCAGTATCCATCAGGAGTCACAGCCTATTACTCACTGTAATAGGATCAATCTGATATGGTTCACCATCAATGTGACGTCTAAAACACGGTATCACCTGATGAGATACCCAAACCTCCCCAGCTCTCCCAAATCCACATGTCATACACATGACATGCCATAAAATGTGACATGGATGGCGCAATATGTGACACAATGAATGAGAGAGACCAGCGCACGCGTACCAACGTGCGCTACAGTAAGATGGCTGTTTATGGTCCGTGTTGCTCTCTCCAATTGCCACCTGCCGGCCTCTTACATGCTTTGTCAAAACGACAAAAATCGGCGGAAAACACACTACAACATCACCAAACGAAATTGAGAATTGTCATTCTCTGCAAAGGCGACGATGTTGGGATTTTTTTTGAGGCTCAAATCGAATTTTTCTTTGGCGAAAACGGATCAAAATTGTACCAGTCTCTGGAAATATACACCACTGATCCTCTTTTGACAATGTGTTCA